>JAODAL010016194.1:0-57500 GCA_025379985.1 Phyllomedusa bahiana | reverse complement strand
ATAAAAGTGTTTTCCTGTAAACAAATTTAAAATCAGCTTTGGGGTTAGTTTCATTTTCTCCCCAGCAAAGAGCCTTTAAACGGGGAGTTTATTCCTTTCCATTTTTAGGTCCAAAAATTTTAAAGACAAAAATTTAGATTTTTTAAAAAGTATGGAGGACCGCAAAACATTTCAAGGAAATGCTGAAAACGCCCCAAAAAAGGGTGCCAAATTTTGGGAAACGTGGAACAAAATCCCCCGGTAAACTATAGAAAATTTCAGAAAAAACTTGAGAAATTTTAAAACATAACCCTTAAAGAGAAATTTTTCTTCCCCGGGGGAAAAACCCAAAGGGGCAAGGGCCTGCCTTGGAACCCGTAAAAAAAAGAAAAGCTGAAAAAAACAACAAAGCGGAGATTCCCCTTTCCAGTCATATTCGGTTTGGAAAAAGAAAAAAAGGGTACTGAGAGGGTCAGTCTGCAGGTTTTGAAAAGAATTTTGGTTTTTTTACGGCCACTGAGGTTTTGATCTCCCCCTGGCGTTTGGGTTTTTTTTTGGGGTGGGCTGGAGTCACATGGAGCAAGAAAGTTCCAGCTTTTAGGAATAGTCAAAATTCTTCCCGGGGAGTTGCCCGGTAATTTGAGTGCCTTCTTTGAGATTTAAGTTTTGGCCGGGAAATCCCATCTATAAAAAAAATCTCCCTTTTCACGAAGAATCTTTTTTGAAGGGTTTTTAAAATGTTTCCCCCTCTTCTGGGAGCTGCAGGGAAAGGGCAGGGAAAATTGAATTTTTTGCTTGGGAAAGCGCTCTGGTAGGGACTCCACTTTGCAGAGGCACGAAGGAAGTCTTCCTTTATATTTAAAAAGTGGTTTTTGTGTATTGGGGTCCCCTTTGGGCTTGATGAGGTAAATTCCTCGGGGTTGGGGGGATTTTGTGGGGTCCTGTCAATTATGAGATTTGTTTTTGGGGGCTGTGGGGAAGGGTGGAAAATTCCCCCAGGTCTGTTAGGTAAGCATTTTTTTTATTAGGCATAACCCGTTTCAGGAATACCTGAATTCTCACGTTATTTTGCCTTTTATTTTGTCTTTTAAAAGGCCAAGATTTTTTTGGAGAACGTTTTTCCTCCCCCCTCTAGGCAAAATTTGAAAACTATTTTTCGTTAGGGAGTTTTTCAAAATTCTCCTTTTAGATTTTAATTTTGGTTTTTCTTGTTGTAGAGGTGAAAATCCGTTTAAGTTTTAGTTTTATTTGTTCAAGTCCCGAGTGGAGTTTGGTGCGGAAAATTGAGGGTGAGCGCTGGGAAAGTTTTGTTGTTTGGGGTTTGGGTTTTAAGAGGGTCTTGTGTTCGATTCTACAGATTTTTCCCTGGAGGAACAGGAGCGCGAGGGTGATGGGAAATTGTAGACCTTTTTTGTAGTGGTGCTTCTTCGGGCAGATGAAAAAGTAAAAAAAATTTAGGGAAATTTGGCGGGTTTGTTTTCGGGGTTTTTTTTTTTGTGCCTCCCCTAAAGATTCCTTTTTCATATTAGCGTTTGTGAAAAAGTTTTTGCCAAAAAAGGTTGCGATTTTTGGTAGAATGGTATATAAAATGAAGTGCCATCAAAACCCCCTTGGATTGTTTTGGTGGGTTAAATTTAAAATTTTTGGGGAAAAAACTCAGAGGCTGAACAGATTTAGTTTATTCCGTGGCTTGGAGGAAATTTAACGTTGCTTTAAAGGGGAGGGCTCTTTAAAAATGGGTTTCAGTGGTGCGTTTGCCTGAGGAATTAAATTTTGTTGGGGTAGAAAGGGGTAGCTTTTTTTGTGAGTCAGTTAAAGGGCACTGAGACAGTAATGAGGTAGCACGGGATAGTTTAAAGGGATGTCCAAAAAAAAAGTTTAAAGTATAGTGAAGGTTTTTTTAAATAAAGAAGCAAATATCCTCTGAGGAGTGCGAAAAATTTCCCTTTTTCCAATTTAAAGCCCGACAATTCAGTAATACAGGAAAAAAGTGAAAAGGGTTCTTTAAAAAAGTTTTTTTTCAGACAGTGGGCTGAATTCAACCTCAGTTGATGGAAAATTTTAAAAAGGGTTGATAATTCAGGCAGGGGTTTTAGGTAACCACTGTGGGGTTTTTTGCAATTTTTAGTAACGTAATAGGGTATAGTGTGGAGCTGGCACTTTTGTATATAGGGAAAAGTCTCCAAGGGGGCTGACAAGATGGGAGGTCTGTTTAGCACTGGGGCCCCTTTGCACTGCGTTTGGAAATGTTGTGGGTGCCTTGATTTTTTTTTCAGGGGCCTGGTATGTCCCGTAGCAGTGGGGGTAAATGAGGTGGTAATCAGATCTTTTTATGCACCCCAAAATTTGTACCAACCTGTGCTTTAAAACCCCTTTAAGATCGATTTAAACTCAGTTATTGAGGCAGAGAGTAAGAGGGTGAGGGTGTGCCCCTTGGGCTTAACGAAGGGCATGGGCTGTCATTTAAAGGTGTGGGGCCCGGATATGGGCGCTCACCAAAGTTTTTGGGAGAAGGTAAAGTCCCAAATGCGGCCCCGCACTGCAAATGTTTCCCAAAAAAACAGGTCCCCTTTTATCTTTCTGTTGCTCTTGTTGCCCATGACAAAGTTCGTTTCAGGGCAGAGGAGGAAGTTTTAGTAAAACTACAGTAGGCCTCTGATGGAAAAAAATTTGGTAATCCCCTGGAGGATTTTGATTGTAGATGGCTCTTTTTTTCAGTTCTTTTTCCTTGAATCAGAGAGGGCAGAATGGTGTCCAAAAAAAATGGATATGTGGGGTTATTTTTGGGGATTTGGGAAAAAGGGTTTTAGGGAGCTCACAGGGGTTTTGTCTAGTCAGTGCCAAACCCCGGCCCCGCCCCCCCGGCCCGGGATTATTTTGTTTTGGGGAGTTCCCACTGTGCGGGGGGATATGAGAATTAACTTCTTGTCAGGGAAATCAAAGTCTTCCTACATACGTACGACAGGCACGACACTGAGGACATAGTGTGACGGGTTTCAGGCATCTAGATTACTTTGCTGAAAGTTTTAAACCAGCACAGAGATAGAAGCCCAGAGTTTATCAGTATGCACATGATAAAGATTTTTTGGCTCCCCC
The DNA here is from genome assembly GCA_025379985.1 of Phyllomedusa bahiana. NCBI lineage: Eukaryota > Metazoa > Chordata > Amphibia > Anura > Hylidae > Phyllomedusa > Phyllomedusa bahiana. The sequence goes on along the minus strand of JAODAL010016194.1, from coordinate 54,425 downwards.
CATTCACAGTGGACCCTTCCAGCTTAGAAGCAGTTACTTTGACTCGCTGTTACAACCCACCCAAACCGTCAGGTCCCAATTTAAAAGGGCTGTCTTAAAGGGCCCCGCGTTTTTTAAAAAATTTAATTGAAACCTTTGACCCAAAGAAAACAATTTGAAAATTTTGCTTTTTAACCCAAAAACCATATTTCCCTGGGGATGTTCCCACCTCAGAGGGCCCAAAAATCAAAAATTTTGACACTTTAAAACCATTTTCCACCACGCCCCCCCCCAGGTTGTTTTATTCCCCAAGTGTCCCCTCTTTCCTTTACCACCAGGGTGCTGTTAGGCCCGTAATTTCACTCCCTAGGGGCGCTTGAAATGTGAGGGCTCACATGTTTAAAATTGTGGAAAAGAACGGTCATCCTTTCTTTTACCAAACAAAAATTTTTTCCACCCTACAGTTGGCTCCAGCTGATGTTTGCTGAGTTGGTCTCGCATGAATGAATCGGCAGAGTCACTATCTGCCTGTAAGTGTTGGCCCATTGTGATTGGGGGAATGGTGGAGGGGGGTCGGCGTATGTGACGTGGATTGGAAAGGAAGAAAGGTTTGTGTGAGAGGAGTCCTCGAAAAAAATACCCCGGCCCCAGGGGGTGTTTGTATATACAGTGTGTATTTGTGTATATAGTATTTGTGTGTATGTACAGTGTGTGCATTCAGTGTGTGTGTATCTATAGTGTGTTTGTGTATTTAAAGGGGTGTGTATAAGGGTGGGGTTTTAAAAGGTGAAAGCGGATAAGGGGTGTGAGTGGTTTTCGCAACGCCCCCCCTAAGGGGGCCTTTGGGGGATTTGAGCTTTGAAGTTAGCAATAAAAAAAAATTGTGTCGTGTTGCTTTTTCTTTTTTTACCTTTTTTCAAAGTTTAATTGGAGGTATTACAGTGCCTCTCCATTAAGGCTGGAACCTGGTGTCAGATATAAATGTTTTTGGCCAACCCAAGGCTAACATTAACCCCCTCTCACTATTACCCCAATAGCCAACTCACCATGGCTACCATCGGGGTAGACACTCTAATGTGAAGATCTGTTTGTGTGATGGCTAAGGGCTTGTATTTTTAGGATGGGAGGAGCCCAATATCCATGGACCTTTCCAACCGGATAGTACTAGCCTGCAGCTGCCGATTTTACCTTGGTTGGTTATGAGAAATGTGGGGGCCCACATAGTTTTTAAAAATTATTTATTTATTGTTTACAGTGGATGCTTATTTTTAGATTTTTAATAAATAAATAAATAAATTTAAAAAGTCATAGGGTTCCCCCCATTTTTGAAACCCAGCCAAAAATAGCAGCACTAGGCTAATACTCTCAGGATAGGAAGGAATAGACTCTCTGCATCGTAAAAACACCAGCCCACAGCTTGCCCAGAAGCTAACCATCACATTAGAGGGTTTGCTTCTTCTGGTACCCTGGCTTTTCCCAGTACCCATGGTGCATTGGATACTGGGGTAACAATTCAATGGGGGGGGGGAGGTGTGGCCTGGACCTGCATGGCAGCAGCAGCTTGAGCCGAGAGCTCCAGGGAGAATATCCTAACTCAACGCAACTAAACCCTTCTATCACCCCAGATCCGGATTTAATCTGTGGTGGAACATATAGTGTTCTCCTTCTACTATTAGGAAAGACTTGTTGCTTTTGTTACACTGAGGAAAAAGCAAGTTATCTTCCAGCTTCAGATGGATAGAAGAAACAGAGACTGCAGACATCTTCTGTGACCCTAGTGATCTCCTGTAAAAGCCTGAACCCTGCACCAGCAGCCAGATTATACTGGGATTTACCTTCCTCGGTTCCTGAATCATCTCTGCTGCAGCATAGTGTCTGGTGAGTCCCTGTAACACATAGTTGCCAACTTTTGAAAATGAAAAAGCAGGAGATATTAGTGGGCGGCCACGCCCATCTTGACGGTATGCCACGCCCCTTCAAAAAGCCACACCTACTCCACCTAACTGCATAACGGCTTTGGAAGAAAGCCAGGTAGATGCCCTTATAGCCAGGTAGTAGCCCCCCATAACCAGGTAGTGCCCCTTACAGGCAGGTAGATGCCCTCTCTGTAGCCAGGTAGAGCCAAATTTGTAGCCAGGTAGATGCCCCCCTTTGTTAGCCAGGTAGATGCCCCCCATTATTTACCAGGTAGTGCCTCCATTGTTTGCCAGGTAATGCCCCCTCTGTTGCGCCGGTAGATGCCCCCATTGCTTTCCAGGTAGTGCCCCCCTTGTTGCCAGGTAGATGCCCCCATTGTTTGTCAGGGAGTGCCCCCTCTGTAGCCAGGTAGTGCCCCCATTTTTTCCAGGTAGTGCCCCCATCGTTAGCCAGGTAGTGCCCCCACCCCCTGTTATCCAGGGAGTGCCCCCATCTGTTATCCAGGTAGGCCCCCATTTTTAGCCAGGTAGTGCCCCCATGCCCATTGTAGCCAGGGAGTGCCTCCATTGTTGCCAGGTAGTGCCCCCCCATTGTAGCCAGGTAGTGCCCCATTGTAGCCAGGTAGTGCCCCCATTGTAGCCAGGTAGTGCCCCCCCATTGTAGCCAGGTAGTGCCTCCATTGTTGCCAGGTAGTGCCCCCATTTAGTAGCCAGGTAGTGCCCCCCATTGTAGCCAGGTAGTTCCCCCATTATATCCCGGTAGTAGCCCCCTTAGTAGCCAGGTAGTGCCCCCCCATTGTAGCAGGTAGTGCCCCCATTGTAGCCAGGTAGTGCCCCCATTTTTAGCCAGGTAGTGCCCTCATTGTTAGCCAGGTAGTGCCCCATTGTTAGCCAGGTAGTGCCCCCCATTTTAGCCAGGTAGTGCCCCTCTGTTGCCAGGTATTGCCCCCATTGTAGTTAGGTAGACCCCCCATTGTAGCCAGGTAGACCCCCCATTTTTAGCCAGGTAGTGCCCCCATTGTTAGCCAGGTAGTGCCCCCATTGTTAGCCAGGTAGTGCCCCCTTGTTGCAGTATGCCCCCATTGTAGCCATGTGACCCCCATTGTAGCCAGGTAGGTGCCCCCCATTGTAGCCAGGTAGACCCCCCATTGTTAGCCAGGTAGTGCCCCCATTGTAGCCAGGTAGTACCCCCTTGTTAGCCCAGGTAGTAGCCCCCCATTGTTAGCCAGGTAGTGCCCCCTTGTAGCCAGGTATTGCCCATTGTTGGCCCCCCATTGTAGCAGGTAGACCCCCATTGTAGCCAGACAGTGCCCCCCTAAAACTAATAAAAATAAAAATAAAATCCACTTACCTGACCAGGCTCCTGCAGAGGCCCGCCTCCGGACGATCTCCTCAGCAGTGTCACGGGGGAAGTGAGTGCACCCGGCGTCATTTCCTTTTTGGGGAACGCTGCCCATGTGTGTCGGGGCACAGCGGCGGGGGACATACAGGGGGGGGGCAGGGGGGACGTCCCCCCTGCCTCCTCCCTGCTTGGGGGGGATTTCCCGGGCGGGTGGAGGGGGACCCGGGCGCCCACTTCACCCCCCCTTTGGGGAAAGGGGGCCGGCGCCGGAGTAGGCCCCAAAGGCCTTTTAAAGGACCCCCACCGGCCCCCCGGCCCCGGCCCCGGGGGGGAAATTTCCCAAAACCCCCCCGGGAGGGGGGGGGGGGCCCCCAAATAGGGGACCCCCCGAAAAAAAAAGGGGAGATTTTGGCATGTAGGGCTGAAAAACCCCCAAATTGTTTTCCACATTGAATGAAACCCCATGTGAAGGGGAAGACTTGTCCCTTTATCCTGACCCCCTTTTTAGCCCCCATGCTCTGAAACCAATTTTTTTAACTACCTGTCCCCTGCTCCAGGCCACAAGATTTTTTTATCGGGAGGGGGGTAGTTTTAAAAGTTTCGGCACATAACTTTTTTCCCCCAAAAAAAAAAAAATTTTTTCTGGGGGGGGGGGGGTATTAAAAAGCAACTTTCAGAAAAACACCCCCGGGAAGCCCAAAAGGGGTAAAAACCCAGCTAAAGTCTCCCAACCCTCCTTTAAAAGGGACAAATAAAAAGTTTGCATTGAGAGCTTTTTCTGTAAAAAACGGGATTTTCCCCCTAAAAATTATTAAATTTTGGCCCCTTTAAAATCCTATAGAAAACTCCCTATTACCCGGGGTGAATCCCTTTTGTAATTTTAAAAACCCCTGATGCCTGGAAAATTTCCCAACTTTAAATAAGCCCACAAATTAAACAGACTCTGCCCCCTTTCATTTTTAATGTTACTACGGGTTTTGCAGCTCTGCAAAAGGGCCCGTCTATCCACCTTTATAAATTAAAAAATCAAGGAAAAATTTAACTAGAATTTTTTTTATATAACTAACCTTCCTCAAAAAATGAAGTTCTGTGGGGGACAAAGGTACTTCTTTTCTCCGCCCCAATCCTTTTGCACTACTCCTTCCCCGTCTTGAAGCTTTTAACCCGGTGCCCCAAAAAAAAAAAAAAAAAAAAAAAACCCACGAATTTTTTCTGCATCTCTCCCCAAATCATGGGGGGCACCCCCGAAAAAAACAAAAAAACCCAGAAGCCCCCCAAAGGGTCACAGAATTTTTTCCAAAAAAACCCCCCTTTCTCAATTAGGACGGAAAAATGTGTACCTTTCCCAAAAATTTTAAATCTCCACCCTTCTTCGCACCCAAGTCTGTAGATAGGGAAAACCCAAAGCCCCAATGGATTAAACTATCTTATGAACAGCCCCACAAAAGAAAATTTTTTAAACCTTTTTCAGGGGAAACATGCAAGCGGTTTTTTTAAAACGGATGAGGGGGTGTTTTTGCTCTGATACCCAAAAAACCTGGTTGCCAGAACAAACCTTTTTAAAAGAAAAATGGCTGAACTCTAACTTTTTCCCACAATCTCCTTTTTGGGACACAAACTCACCCCTTAAGAAAAAAGTCTTTAGGTTATTTCCCAAAAGGTTAGAATTTTGAAGACCGTAAAGGACGTAACAAAAATTCCCTCAGGAAATTTCCGGGAATCTGTTCGATAGAAAACACTTACATTTTTCTTGCAGCCCTGATGTCTATTGTCCCCCCCTGGGGATCAGAATTTAGAGCCCCACATTTGAGGGATTCATCGCCCCCCCAAAACCCTAAAAATTTTGCTGCCCCCCTTCCCAAGATGTGATAGCAAAACTACCCCTTTTTTTCGCCCCAAAAGGGAAAATTTTTCCTCAAGGAAAAAAAGGAAAAAGGGGGAAATCCCAGATAGTTTCAAAAAATATCTAAATTTTCCCTTTGGACCTTTCGGGCAGGGGCCCCAAAATGTCCCAAAGAAAATAATTTGCCCCACTCAAAAAAATTTTCTCGAGCCAAAGAGTTTCCCTTTCCCATTGGGGTTTTTCCTGAAAAGGGTTATATTTTTTCAGGATAATGTTCCCCTTCCTTTTTGCCCCCACCCTAAATGTTTAAAGATTTTCTGAAAACCTTGGACTTATTTCCAATCCCTCCAATACTCCTCCAAAAATAAAAAGAAAAGCCCAAAAATTTAATTTCCCCCTTTTTGGGCCCGGAAAAAAAAAAAACCCGTAAAGCCAGATTTTTTTTTTTTTGGTCCAACTGACTGCCAAAAGGTTTTTTGGGGTGGGGGGATGCCATTGATATTCCCCTGGCTCAAGTTATTTTAAAAAAACCCCTTTTTATTTTTTGCTCTATATTTTGCTTTTTTTGGGCGGTTTCTGGGGGACCATGGGGCCTCCTGCCGAGGACTTTTTTTCCCCCCTTAAAATTTCCCTTCCTTTTTTGGGGAAAACTCTTTTTTTGCTTTTTCTTTTTTTTTCATGATATGTTATGTACTTATTTTTGGGCCTTTTCAAAAGGTTTAAAAAGGGTTTAATTCCAATTTTTTTTGCCATTATGCTATGATTTTGTTTCTTACCTTCTATAGTTTTTTTTTCTCCCAGTGAGTTGTAAACCTTGCAAAATTTCTGGGCTTTCCCCAACTTTTTCCCCAACCCCAGCCATGGGATTAAAATTATATCTTTAAATTTTAACCCGGACTTAATTCCCCCTTTCAAAAGGTAAAACCCCTTGCAGAGAAATTCTGAAATCCAGGGCAATATTTTTTATTTTCTCCAAGAGACACCCCCGGGGGGGATCCCCGATCCCCATGGGCCCTGCGACAAAAAAATTTCCCCTTAACACTTTCTTCCCTTCCTTTTCCAAAAAAAGGGCAGGATTGCAGTCTTTTTTAAAAGAAACGTTACCTTTCCCCTTTAATTTTTTTATTGATGAAAGGGTAGTTAAAATATTTTGCACTGTTTACAGATGGGGTTGATACACCTTTGCCCCCGCTCTATCGCCCAGAAGCAAACGCTACGATTTATTACTAGGGTAATTGAAAAAAAGCAAAGCCCCTGAAGGGGGGAAAACCCATTATGTGCGGGGCCTTTTAATTGGTTTTTTGAAAAAGGACAAAGACAACCCCCCACAACTTTTCCCCTTTAACAAGGATTGAAGTCTTTTTTTGAACAGGGAAAACCCTTACATAAATCCATGGCGGGGGGGGGTACTGCACCCTGAGGAAAAAGGGATTCTATTTTTTTGGGCCCCCCAAAAAAAATTTCCTACTCACGAATAGACTTTTTTTCTTGTTAAAGAAAAGGCCCAACCATACTTTTTCCACGGACATGGGCCATTAGAACCTGGTCGGATCATCCCCTTTTTCCCCCTCACGCTAGTAGCCCAATTCCCCCTCCCCATTTACCCCCTTTGGAGACTGAACACCAAACTGCTGAAAAATGGGCCCCAAAATTTTTGTGACTTCGAGATTTTTTTAAAAGGAATTTTTGTTTTGGGGAACTGCGCCCCCCTGTACCCATCCCCTTCCATTCTGGTGCGCCCACAAGGCGTCATCAGGGGTTTTTTTCCCTTTAAAAATTTGAACCCTAAAAAAACCGTTCAAAAGGGAGAGAAATCTAAATAAAATGTTAGAAAAAACCCACGAAGCTGGGGGCCTTGAAAAGAAATCCCTTCTCCTTTTAAAATTTGGAAAAATTGGTTTTTTAAAGGAAATCAATTGCAAGTCCCTTAAAGTTCCACAAATATAAAGGGCCTTTTCTTGCCAGAAAAAAGGGAAATTTTTTAAATGGGGGGGATCCCCCGGGGGGGAAATTTTGTACCCCCAAAGGGGTTTTAAAACACCCAAAGGAAAAATCTAAAATCTCTCATCATGGAAAAAATACCCCAAAAAAGTTTAGTGCACCCAAAAGGAAATTGTGAATTCCTTTTGCTCAAATATTCCCCAAGGTTATACAATTTTTAAAAATGCCCCCTAAATTTCCCCTTTTTGATCCCCGCGTAAAAAATCTTTTTTAAGTTAATTTCCCCCACCTAAATTTTCAGAAGCCCAGCAAAGCCTCTCTCAACCCCCTTTTACTTTACGGGAAACTCCAACTTGCTATTAATCAGCCCAAAAATTAAACAAATCCCCAGCCCAAAAGGGTTGAATAGGGAAAAATATAAGCTCTTTCAAACCCCCCTTAAATTTAAACTTTCTTCTAGATATTTTTAATTTTTTTCCTAATGCAAATTCCCCCCCTTTCAGGGGGATGTTAAGGGGGCCAAAAAATTGTACATTCCTAACCGGGGCAAACCTATGACATAAGGGTCAAATTATAGACCGATTTCCTTGCTTAATTGGGGACATTTAATTTTTTTGAAAAAATTTTATTCCCAAATACGGTGAATGTAGTTCCCCCACCCCTTTATCGTTGGACCAAGGGTTTGTTCAGGGACGCCAGATGGGGTTTGGGATCCCAGTTCTTAATGTTTTGGCGGGTTTTTTTAAAAAAAGGGATAAAACTCCAGGGGGGTCCTGCTTTCTCCATGGAAAAAGGCATTTGATCGCTTTAAAATTGGGCATATTTAAGGGGGACCTCCTTAAATTTGGATTATCTGGTCCAAATTTTACGGCAATTCCCCTCTTAATCCCTTTCGCCTTTCCCAAACCATCTATCCTTCTGGCTTTTTGTCGCAGTCCTTTAATATCTCTAATGGTACTAGGCAGGGATGGCCGCTTTCACCATTGGGGGCGAACACAGACAAGCTCTATAAAGAACACTGGATAAAGTTCACCAAGACTTAGTGTAGACATTGCACTGCAATATCTTTATTATTAACAGTTTGCTATTGAAATATTTCCTGGATATTGGGCAGCCTGAACCTATATTAGAATACACATTTCTAGTAACTGCAGGTCTCTGTGTTAGGTTCAAAACTCCACTTTTATTATCAGTATACATTTCATTTTCAATTTTACCCATTCCACCTTTGTTCATATATCCACCTTGCACTTAAATCTGAAAACAGCAATTTTATAGTCACCACAGGTGAATTGAAAGGTGCAAAGAATACATTTTATTATCCGAATACATTTTCAGATACGTTTTTTTTGACTTTGGCTCAATACAGCTTTGTTCATTGACTCAGCTGGCACGTAAATCTGAAAACAGCAATTTTATAGTCACCACAGGTGAATTGAAAGGTGCAAAAAATACCCTGTATTAATACGAAAACATAACAGATACGTGTATTTTACTTTGGCGCACTACAGCTTTGTTCATTGACGCAGCTTGCACGTAAATCTGAAAACAGCAATTTTATAGTCACCACAGGTGAATTGAAAGGTGCAAAAAATACCGTGTATTATACGAAAACATAACAGATACGTGTTTTTTGCACTTTTGCCCAGTCCAGATTTGTTGATAGAGACACCTTGCAGTTAAATTTGAATCCAGCAATTTTGTTTTGATTAGAGGGATTTGAGAATAGCTGTGATTTGCCATATTTTAATAAGAGACTTTCCAAAACTATTCCATACCTTCTCAATTTTTATATTTCTGAACATGGAGCGAAATGCAGGTGGTAAGCAAGCAAAGAGGGGGGTAGCACATGGTGGTAGAGGTACGAGAGAAGGTGCTCATTCCTGTGCTGGCGACAACCGCATGCCAGCGGATCGTCAGTTGCAGGACCGTCAGGCCTGTCATCGCTGGGTCTGGGCCCTGTGGGAACTCAGTAAACGAACAGCGTCGCCAATCTGTCCTTCAGGGTTATTGCAACCCTATCACATCCTCAGCAGTCTTACTCCTCGTCCTCCCAGTCACGGCACAAATGTCGTCATCGCATCATCAGCATCCGTCTGACATGTAGCTTGCCCAATGTCAACACCGTGTACCCACCACTGTGGATAATTCATGTCTGAAGACCACCTGATGACAAAATGCGGTTGGGTCAGAAGGTGGTTAAAAAGATCAAGAGGTGATTTAGTCTGCTTGACGCCCAGTTACTGCTGCCATCAGAGGAGGAGAAGGAAAGCGATCAATCGGCAAAAATCCCGGGCGGTCGGCAAGCCTTGCAGGCCTCTTGCATGTAGCCCGCAGCTTCTGGATGCAGAAAGTCAGGACGGACCAAGGTCACTTCCCCCCCAATATATATCCCTTTCTGTTGTATGATGTGATGATGACGGAACATTGCGGTTCATCCTGGTTCTTTTCCACAGCATTGCTTGCGAGCGCTTCATCAGTGACGAGGCGGAAGAGATGGGTTAGTGTCATAGGGTCCGACACAAAAAAGGTAGAGGGCGGTCGCAGAAGTCCGCTGATTGAGTCGCCACCACTGTCAGCGCAAACCCCGCTCCTCGCTTATTCCGCTGTCAAGAAATGGTCAGGACCTCTCAAGCCTGGGCCTCTTTTGACGCATGCCTCTGATTCACCCAACGAGTCATATTGCCGCCTTTGCCGGAAACGCATAAGTAGAGGCAGAACCTTAGTGGTTAACCACCACCAACATGTCTAGTTCACATGCAGCGAATGCATGTGTTGAAATGGAGGGGAACCTTGGCCAAAAAAGGGCCAGACGACGCTGGGCCCTCCAACCACTGTCACACCCTCTGTCTCCGCACCTCCTCCTCCGCCACCCCCAAGTGTTCCTCTGCGGCCCATGTCTCTCAGAGTCATGATCCAGGATCAGCCCGCTTCAGTCTCCACCATCGCCCAAGTTCCTCCAGCACACCAGAGACACCATCACTACCCTCTTCTCCTTCCGCCAGTTTGACGACATTCACGCCGTACAGGGCCTGTCTAGCAGCAGCTTCTGTTTCCAGGTTTGGGAGCAGAAGAAAACTTTAAACCCAAAACCATCCCAAAGCCAAATGCCTGAATGTCGGCATTGCCAGCTTTTGGCCTATGGGAAATGTTGCCTTTCCGTCGGCTGGACTACAGATGGGTTCGCCACGTACATGGTCCTTGAGTGCCCAATACCAGATGCGGTGCAGGCTTTTCTTTGCAGAAAAGCCGTCCCTGCCCTGGCCAGCCAGTGTCATCTAAAAATTTCAAGCTGGCGTTGTTGCATTGTGGCCGGAAAAAGTCCATCTGACCATCCGACACCATGGACTTGTAGCACAGCCAAGGCCGCTATATCCTGTGACAGCCACTGGGTGGAGCTGGGTGGAGTTCTGGGGTGACGGTGCCTCTCAGGCCTTGGCGCACGCTCTTCAAAACTGCAGGGATGGTGCAGGGCCTTTCCCCCAAGGTTCCTTGGGGCATCACGTGCCCAGACGAAACAAAGCCGTTTTGATAATTAATCTGTCTGGAGACCGTCCCACACAGGTCAGGCATGCTGTGGACGCTCTCCGCAATCAAGACCCGAGCGCTGGCTTCCTTCTTCTTTCTTTGGTGACAAGAACCTTGTGCCAGGCTGGTGGTATAGCGATAACGGGCGAAATCTGCGGCTCCCCCGGCCGCCTTAAGATCGGTAGGCTGGGCACATCCTCTTGCCTGGCCATGTATGGAACCTGGTCGTCCAGAATATTTCTAAAGAGTACCGGGTCTGCGACTGCATGCAGAAGAAGGCTCGAGGTCTAAGTTCGCACTCCGCGTACGCACCCTGCTTCATCCCGCCTGGCGGCGTGGCACCGTCAGCTCGGCCTCCCCGTCAACCGTGTCTTTGTTGACGTGGCATCTCGCTGGAATTCCACCCTCCAATTGCTCCAGCGATTGTGGAGAGCGCAGTGCATTACGCAGTACGAAGTGTCACTTGGCCTGCAAGCAGCGGTGCGGACCTCGGGGTGTTGAGCCCCAGAATGGAGGCAGGTCAAAAGAGTGCTCTGCACCATCCTTGCCAGTTTGGAAGATGCCACCAAAAAGGTCAGTGCGGACAATGCCCTTGTCAGCATGAGGCTTGTGGTGATCTTAGTTCTGGACGATCGTTGGAAACAAAGGTCCCGCCAGCGACGGAGGAGGGAGACGACACGATGCGGACACGGAGCCTTGCTCTCCGTCAAATCCACAATGCCGACAGTTTCAACATTTTCATCGGTCTTCTTTAGGCAGTGGTTCGGGGTCCAGAGCTTGTGCAAGGTGGCATCAGCTCTAGGGTGACATCATCCTGCAAGTCAGGGCTGAGTTGAATGCTGGTGAGAGGTCTGCGGTGGAGGAGAGAGGAGGAGGGTGGGATTCTCTAGACACCGAATTGTTACGACGTCCATGCCTTGGAAAGTAGGTTGGTGCGACTTTGAGGCGGAAGGATGGATGTTGAGGAAGATCAGTTTGCTAGTGCCCTCGACCCAGAGGCTTGGATTATCACGGGCTCCATCTCTCACATGATTGGCTTGGTGCTCCTTTCTCCAACATGATTCCTCGCATTAAGGCATCAAAATGAACAAACAGTTATGGGTGGCACCCTCCCCCCTGGATCCCCGGTACAAATCAAAACTCAGCACTTTCCTTCACCACACCACATAGAGGTAAATGAGGAAATAGAGACCCTTGCTGTTTGAATCAAATCGGAGACATCTGTTGCTGTCATGCTTCACGTTCTTCAAATGTCTAACGGTGGAACAACGCCAGCGACGTGACAGCAGTAGAGTGCAAGTAGCCCGTAGCGGCAGCAGCAGCAGGCAAAGTGGCAGAAGGCCTAATGGGTGACCTCTGGCAATCATTTATTTACCACCTCACCAAGCATGCTATGTAGGAACAACATTACAACACCAGAGGTCCAGCTTAAGATCATGGTGCACGACTTTCTGCGTCTCAACACGATGCTTTTGTATGTGTTCCGGACCCAATAGACTTCTGGGTCTCCAAAATGGACGACTGGCCCGAGCGGGCTTGCCACGCCAGAGAGGTGTAGGCCTGCCCAGCAGCCAGCGTCATATCTGTGCGGACCCTTCTGCACAGCTGGAGGAGTCATTACAGAAACGCATTGGGTGTCCACAGATTTATGATGGATCGTTTGACTTTCATCATGATGAATCAGGCATGGTTCTCTGATGATGTTGTGGCCCCAATTGCGAGGTCACGAGTAGGTTGCTGGTCTACTTCACATATTCATCTCAAACAGAAATGGTCCTCTTGAAAAACTTATTTTTAAAAGATTCAAATTTCTTACTTCAATTTTTATTCTCAGTTCCCCAATAGTTCATTTTGCTGGTTTTGCTGTGAGGAGACGTAAAAGACACAAGGTTTCATGACAAAACATATTCCATTTACTCATTCTTTAGAATTTTCGCATTGTCAATGGTTTTGGGTCATGTTGCCTGACAATTTTTTAACAGTGGCTGAGAAAGTCATTTTATAATTTTTTGGGGTCATGTTCCCCGTTCCTCTATGAGATAAAGCTATTAATCATGGTCCTTTGAACAGAAATGTGGCTTCTTATGTGGCTTTTCTCCCTCACAATTTTTAAAAAAAAAACCAGTGGTCTAAGAAGTTCATTTTTTATTATTTTTTGGGTCGTGTGCTTTGAAATGCAGCATACCTACAGGTCCTATTGTAAAAAATGTTGTTTCTAATAGACATTTTTCTTCACAATGTTCAAAAGTGGCTTCATGGGTCTATGTTTTGAATTTTTGGGGGCATTTTGCTGTGTCATGCTGTGCTATAACTACAGGTCCTATTATAAAATTGTTGATTCAACAAGACATTTGTTCTTCCCAATGGTCCAAAGGGGCTCATGGGTCATGTTGAATTTTTGGGGCATTTTGCTGTGACATGGCACTCTTCTGCAGGTCCTATTATAAAAATGTTGTTTCTAACAGACATTTTGTTCTTCACAATTGTCTAGAGGTGGCTCAAGGGTGATGGCTGTCGGATAACAGGAATAGGTAGGACAATGTTAATGGACAATATTGCAAAATGACTTGTTTTTGCAAGATCTTTAACATAGCTATCAATCCCTGTATTGAGAAACCCATTTAATATAATAAAAAAAGAGAAACAAAGACATGGTGGGATTCCCATCTTTTTAAAAATGTGTTTTCTAGAATTAAACTACGACATAAAAACTTGATGTACTAAATAGCTAGTTAAATAAAAAAGATCCTACTGGAATTGTACAAGGGAGGTACAGAAATCTTGACCAAGTGTAGGTTATAAGAGGACATTGGTGTATGGAGCACGGACAGAGAACAATGTACAGAGACAATTTCTCCAGCACGTTGAGTAAAATGAGAAAAAGAAAGCCAAGATAAAAGGGCACCTGGGTGTAACAGGAGCGTCAACCACCTGTATTTCCAAGTGAAGCTCAATTGGTCCGCACTCATTACGGCGGGGCAAGCGCTACCCAGGTCTTGACTGTGTACGGAGGAAGGCTGGGTTTCTCACACTTCCGCTTCCGCAATCTGTTTCAGCACGACTGTTTTCGGTGCTGCGTCATCAGGGAATTTTTTTAACCTGCGTGTTTATAGATGACGGATGACAGCTGGGCTCTCACCGCACGACTGTAACTCCGGCCTGGTTCATGCTGTGGCACTGGACAGGTATAGTCTATGTGCAGTTCAACTAACATTTTGTTTGAAAGAGTCCTTTTTCCGGCACATTTTTATTCTGGGGGTCAGACAGGTTTAATGGTCATACTGCGGTTCCAGGACCAGGGTATATCAATGTCTAGGTCAACTAAAATGGTGGTTGAAAGACTCCTTTTTCCGGCACTTTTTAATCTGGGCGGCAGACTGGTTAATTGGTCATACTGCGGTCCAGGACAGGTATAGTCATATGTCCACGTTCAACTAAAATGGTGGTTGAAAGACACCTTTTTCGGCACTTTTTAATCTGTGGGTCAGACAGGTTGAAGGTCATGATGCGGTCCAGGACAGGGTTTGTCAATGTCGAGTTCATCTAAAATGGTGGGGGGATTGGAAAGAATCTATTTCCGGCACTTTTTAATCTGGGGGGTCAGAAAGGTTTAAGGGATCATGCTGTGGTCCAGGACAGGGTTTGTCAATGGTCCAGTTCAAACTAAAATGGTGGTCAAAGACTACTTTCTCGGAATACTTTTTAATCTGTGTGGTCATGCAGGTTTTTTAGGGGTCATGCTGCGTTCCAGACAGGAATATTCAATGCCAGTTACAAGTAAAATGATGGTTCAATTATATGCCTTCTGGCACTTTTTAATTTGTGGGTGATGCAGGTTTAAGGGTCATGCTGTGGTACAAGGACAGGGATAGTGAATGGTGTGTGACTTTTTTTTCTGTGCTTTTATAGGCCTAAGTGTTGTGACTAAGATGTAGGCAGGTATCCATTTGACCTTTGTGGATGTTTATTCCAGCTTCTCCAGCCCTTTTGGGTGTAAGAATGGAAGGTGTTGTTGCTTCCCCTTTGTCTTTTAATGGTCATAGGGTGATAGACTATCGACTATCGAAAAACCTTATTGATGGTGGCCGACTATCGACTATCGCCCGATGTCAATAGCCAACGTAATCGCTCAACACTACTCATCACTATCTGCTGAGATGACTAGATTCGGGAGTTTTTCTCTGTCATGGAAAGCTAGAAGGGCTCTGTTAAGGACCACCTTATGGCAAAACTTGTATAGGATTTCCTCACTCCCCTCTTCGCACTACGCCCTGGCTACCACCCAACATTGCTTGCTGTGTGGGCTGAAACATTTGCGGGTTAACATAAAATACAGTATTAGTAGGAAATACTCCCCACTGTCTCTGTTATATGAGAGCTTTTTCCAGACATGCCGTTTAGTGCTTGGATTTCCAGTGGAGTTTGGGTGTGCTTGCGGGACCTATTTTCTGAAGGGGTTTTTAGGACATTTGAGCATTCTTGCTTCCCAGTTCTCTTTTTACCTAACTCACAGTTCTATGTTTAGCTGCAAATTAGGCATGCAGTTTCCTCCTTACCTAGCTTTTGTTACATTGCCAAGATCCCTTCCATTACTTTCTATTGATAACCATCGCCATGTGATGGGCCTTTCGGCTGCCTTTGCTCTCGTTAACAGATGCAGATGGGAATGTTAATACTAGACTACATGCTCAATTGGGACAGTGGAGATGTCTAAATCTTTCGGTAGAAGAATGGTGGATGGCGTCGATTCAACTCTTAGCACTCAAAGTGCGTTATCACTTGGCACATTTCAAGGAAGGATACTCCTTAGGTGGTATCTTACTCCAGTTCGAAATGCCCATTCTTCCAGGATCTTCTAAGATGTGTGGAGGAACTGTGGTATGGCTGGTTCTTTGTCACATTTGTGGTGGTCATGACCAGTGATTACAACTTGATGGATCAGAGTAGAGGGTTTGATTAGCAATTTATGGTCCACTATTCATTCTCACACAAGAACTTGCCATATTAGACATGGTATGGTATGAATTCCTTTTTCTTATCAAACGGTGATTCAATTATATTTTAATTGCTACCTGACTCACCATTGCTAGTTATGGAAGTCATCCTCACACCAAACTTCATAGAGGTTGTCAATAGGGTTAATATTACAATTTCACAGTGAATTGAATCTCATAACTCCCCCCCCACTTAGTGTCGAAACAGAGACGAAAGTGGGAGATTTGGATGAGCTCGACTTTTACTAATTAATGCTTTTAGTTTTTTTTCCCCATTCGCCTCAAGAATATTTTTTCTAAAGTGAGGGGAGGGGGCAGATGCTTTAGCTGTATACTGCCCTGATATTCCTAGTGGTGGCCCTGTTTACCATAGCACTAGGCTCTTCTGAAGCTTATGCATGGATCTGTACTAATTCCTGTGACAGCCAGCCCAGAAGAATTTCGTTGTTATTTCCCATCACAGCAACCCAACATAGCAGCACCACCACACACCAACTAAACAGAACCAACACACACAGTACATAAATCTCACACATACACATATACAGTGTTTCCTCAACACGCAATATTGATTGGTTCCAAAACGGCCATTGTATGTCAAAGCCATAACTCTATGGAAAACTGGTAACTGGTTGTAAAGCCCCAATATGTCACCAACATAATACAAAATAAAGATTAAAGGCAAATAAGCAGATAAATAATACAGAGGCGGCAAGTTCTTTCATATAAAATAAGTAAAAAAAAAAAACCTTCTAGGGCTGGAAATCACTTCCTGTTCTGATGGCAGGAGCTTCTTTGGGTTATGTGCCTTATACACAAAATACCAGAAAACAAGAAATAGGGGCCCTCACCTGGTGGAGGCGCTCATCCTGGCACATGAAAAGAGCAGTACAGGATATGTAGTACCGTACTGTACTGTAGAGAGCTGCTACTAGACCGCCAATCACTGCATGCACTGCACTAATACAGATACAGTATTTTACAAGTAAATTGTTCATGATGATTGGCTTGATCAGTGTCTGTGACATTATGGGCGACATATATGAAAGGGTTTTTCACCCGTTTTCTGATGTACAATGCGCCTAAGTGAGCAGTTTATGATGTCTAATGTGCATAACTAATGTGTTTGGCGCATTGTTAGTAAGAAACAACACTTTCTAATGCGCCTCACATGAAGGGTTGTTCTGGAGGCATTATGGAGGTGTGTCGTAATATTAGACTCATCTATGAATGTGGTTCAGCAAAACAAGGCGCATTACTGCTCCGACAGGCAGACCTATTTGAGTGTGGTCTGCCTGAGCCTGAGGAGTCAAAGTGGAGCGAGATTTGCTGTAAGGGGCAAAAATGTCCAATATTTCTAAACTTACATCAGTACAATAATAAAAAGCAATTTATTATAATTATCAAACTGTATAAAAAGTAAGTATTTAAATTTAATGAAAAATATCATATAAAATTAATATAAAAATATAAATATGCCAAAAAAAAAAAAAAAAAAAAAAAAAAAAAAAAACCCCCCCCCACAATATGGAAATATCCTATAATATGTATTTAAAATTAATAGAATCTAAATACAAAATTTTACATAAAAAAAATGATTAGTTGTTCAGATTTTTATATTAAAATTTTTACTATTATTAAATGAGAAATTAAATTTTACTTCTCTCACCCCTTATTCTGCATACGGCAAGAGCCAGCACAGCAGAGGTATTGCTGGGACCTGTGGCCCTCCAAGCAGGATCAGTACCATAGTTTCTATTCACTGACATGCTATTCTTATGACTTTTCTTTCCAGCCTATCTATGGCCTTAATACATGTTAGGCACATTACTTATGTGCCAAGTTCTGTAATGCGCCTTTACACACAGATGAGGTGTGTTGAACTTTACACACAATTTATGAATGCACAAAAAACACTTTCATACCTTCAGGCGCATTATACACTGAAAATAAGACTCGACAATTCACTTAACGCGCCTTCCTTCATACATGTCGCCCTATATCTTGAAACCACACTCAACATACAATGTACTGTGAAAAACAGTACCATTGTATGTTGAAAATGTTGTGTCCTAAGATCACTGTAACTTGAAGGAGCACTGTGTCATTGAACAGTCACTTCACATGCAAATTGTCTATTCAAAGTTTTTGACTGTATTTCCTGACTTAGCGCTGACATATTACCCGTAAAAGTGGACACTTTGGAACAATTTTTGCTTATGTTACACACTAGATATCAGAAAAGTTAGGCTTGATTTAAATATGCGAAAAAATACTGCAGCAAGTTTTGCTATTTTTTCTAAACAATGGACACCACAGGGGAAAATTGACAGACCTCCCCCCCCCCCCCCCCCCCCCCCCCCCCCCCCCCCCCCCCCCCCCATCCCCCCCCCCCCCCCCCCCCCCCCCCCCCCCCCATCCTTCCCCCCCCCCCCCCCCCCCCCACCCCCCCCCGATCAAAGGTCCGTCAATCGATTTAGGTGTCCATAACAGATGTTTTGGTGTCTTTTTTTACCCCTGTGATAGAGGTTCCAATACCTCTGACGCAAATGTGAACTAGACTTATCCAGTTTGAAAGTGTGTCCCATTTACAACAAATAAATAAGATAAAATGTTGCAGACAACTTGGGACTTCAAAATACACAGCAAGTTTTTTAATTTAAAATACTCACAAAAAACATAGCAAAACAATATAGAAAACCAGGTGGAATGCCAGTTCTTTGAAAGAGCCCAACCCATGGTTTTACCTTGTAGCTTCTTCTGGGGTGAAATCCTGGGTTGGGATCTGCCGATGAACCAGTGTTCCAGGTGCTTTTTCTGTCTTATTGTACTATGTTTCATTTTGAGTATTTTAAATATAAAAATGCTTTTTATTTTGAAGTCTAAGTGGTTTGCACTACTTTTTCTTGTTCTTTCATTAGTTGCAGATGTAGTGGGAAATTCCCAGGTTGGATGGGACACACTTTCAGCCTGAATGACGTTTGTAGTAGTAATACAAGTTTCATGGCTGTGAACAGTGTTGTAAGGGTTAAAACATTAATGGTTATGTGCTATGTATATACATACATATGTGTAGATATACATTAATCGATAGATATAGATAGATAATGGATAGTTTGTGTATAAAAAATATAAAATGGATTAAGGGTATTTTACCTCAGTGCTTTTCCAGAAACATAAGTCTTTTGTGCATTTTTGCTTCTGTATACATCAGAGCCTTTTGAGATGCTAAACCCCCATCTGAGGGTGGTTTGGTCTCAGCAGATGGACGGCAGAAAACCTTTCACTATCAGTGTGAGAAAGCCATTATATATATATATATATATATATATATATATATATATATATATATATATATATACACGTTTGTTTAATAATGCTGGGAATATTCATACGAAGGCATATGGTAAGTGGGTAGTATCGCATAGAATTGCTGAGAACCACTAATATTCCCAGGGAAATTGGCATGAGAAAACCTAAGTCACATATGAACAATTATTCTGTGACTAATCAATAGAGAATCGCATATGCCAGCCATTCAGAGAATAAGTATAAGAAGACCCTGTAGCCAAAGGGAAGATAGAGTCTCTTCCAGTAGCCAGTTTGAAGCTGCACGCCTGGATCCCAATCTCTCCTTCAAGCAGCTACGTGATCAGAAAACCCTATGGTAATGTAGGCACGGGTCTCGTTTTCTGGAAAAGATGTGGAATGGATATTCAGACAGTAAGTTCAGCTAAGTAACCTTTCTTCATTGTTGTAGCCTCAATTTGCTAGTGACGATCATTATTTAGTTTTGTTATTGTTTTGTTCTGTTACATTTCATTATTGGCCAATATTTGGCTTGGATTCCTGCGGTGTATTACATGGTATATTTTTTAGACAGAACAATGCTAAGGCTATAATCACACATTTATACATTTTTTCAACAGGAGGCGGGGCGCACTAGAAACATAGCGAAGCTATGTCTAAGGGCATACTCACACGATGGATTTGAACACGGTTTTGGCCGTAGGTTTCGACGCAGTTTCCACGGGCAAAACCACGTCCAAATCGCGCCCAGTTTATTAACATGGTTTCCTGTGGGAAACCGCGTTAATATTCACATGCCGTGGGTTTGGCTGCAGCTTTGGGGCCACGGCCTTGCTGCTCCTGTTTGAGAACTCTCCTGTCAATTCTTGACAGGGAGTCCTCAGCGCGGCGGCCGTGGGGTTTTGCTGTGGGTGTCGCCACGGGAGTCGCCGCGGTTGGTGCCCCACTTGCACCGCGACCACGACCAGCGCCCGGGAGACGCGAGTTTACGGCGAAGTCAGGACGAAGTTTGGCCGCGGGTACTGCGGCGAAAGCCACGGCCGAACCCGCGACCAAATCCGTCGTGTGAACGAGGCCCAAGTCTAAAACTCACTTTGTTGCCCATAGCAACCAATCAGAGCACCCCATTCATTTTTCCAGAGCACTATATGAAATAAAAGGGGCCTCGGTTGCTTGTGCAACAAGTGATTTAGACTAGACATTTTCTCACGTGGAAATGTATGAAACTGAAGGTCCCTTCTTTGTAAAGTTGTACATTAAGATCGCAAAATTATTATCTGAACGATGACGTGATTTTACACAGCACTTAATGTGTGCTGGACTTGTAAATGATTTTACCGCATTTGCAGGGAGTACTGTGGCACAAACACACAACGAAATATGTCCCGCAAATAAACTGGTCTGAACACACACTAACATTAATGAGCCACTATATAAACACACATAGCTACTCAATTTACATAGTAACTTGTCACTGTTAGGGACTAGGTGCAGTGTGTAATCCCCCCTTGCTGTTATGATGATGATTATGATACTGCAGGTACTGATGGCACCTCCGTGACTGGAGGCATAAATCAGTATCTAAGCTCAGTCACTATGTATGTTTACTTAGTGAATTACGAGCCTCAGCACAGAGGGCCCATCACGCCCTGCAGTCATCATCATAACTGTAACTGCTGTACAAGCAAGGGGTGGTACATATATCTGTATTGGTGAATGGATCTACTGTTAGGTTGCCATAAGAAACCACAGGGGGAGGAAGTCAGGGAATGTAAAAAAAAAATTAGGGGCTCATACACCTATACAAAAAAAATGGTCTGTATGTTTTTGAAACCGGGGGGGTATTTTGTCTCATTGCAGGTTTTTGGGGGCGGGGTTTTTCCACGGTTTGGGGAAATTTGCCTTCCCCCATAACCATTTAAATTGTACACTTCTCCCTGAAAACCCGGGCGGAAGATTGTGCTTTTTAAAAATTTTTTGGATGTCGCGGCTGAAAACCCATTCAGTGTAGACTACTGAACAGATTTTCTCTTAAAGTCTATGAGGATGATTTCTGGTCAGACTTTCAGATGGTTTGCAGATTTGGAAACCGTCTGAAAATCCGACCAATAAACCATGCCGTGTGGACTGACCTTAACATATTTGCTTGGAGGTAGACAGTTCTGAGTCTGTGAAGAGAGACAGTGGGGCTGTGAGTGAGGCGCTATGCCACAGAGAAGGGGGCCAGCCTGTCAACTCAGGGGGAGCTCAGAGAGAGAGAAAGAGGAGAGAAGGATTGCAGCAGCAGTGAGAGGAGGAAGGTTGATGTGGATCTCGTTCCTGATCTCCACTCTGCAGCGGACATGTAAATGGTTCAAGTTAAGTTTGAAGCAGAAAAGCAGTGAGGGCCCGGGGAAGGACCCCATTTTAAAAGGCAGGCAGGTCCGGAACAATCAAAACCGGGGCAAAAAAAGGTAACAAAGGGAAAGTATTCTGCAAAATTTTGGTCCCGGGAAAATTTTAAAGTGATTGAATAGAGGGCAAAGTTAAACACTTTCAACGGAAAGCGCGTTCGGCTGCAAAGAAGTGAGGCTCCATACAGCAATGGACAACTACAAGTTACCACAGAAATCATAACAAAGAGGTGAACAAAGTCTGAGCCAAACAAATAAGACATTTTTGGGATTTTGGTTTTCTGGATAAAGGGGTATTCTCAGCTGAGATATTTCTGTCACATAGAAAAGCCATTCTAGTAATGAAAAATGGTGGTCCTAGATTACACCTCAGGCATTTACAGCTAACCACGTGTGTTTGCTTGTACAGAAGGGAGAGGTGGCCGTCCATGCAGTGATCTTCCCTTTTTTTACAGTTTGGGGGAAAAACACTTTTTTGGCGTACTTAGAATTTCCATTATAATAAATGAAAACATCTTCATGTGTGTCCATGTGGAATCTACACTTATCAGACACTTATAGCATATATTAGTGATAAAGTATGCCAGAAATGTCAGTGATGGGAATATTATTATTATTTCTTTTATAGCCCCATTGATTCCAGGTTGCTGTTCGTTCAGTGGGTTACATATGTAACATAAGTCAAACAATTACAATAGTGACAATCTGTGACTAACAACAGGTACAGAGGGAGAGAGAACGCTTACACTCTACAAGGAAGAGGGAAAGAGACAGGAGGTGAGGGACAAACATGTTTGTGGAGGGTGTAGTGATAGTGGGGTTATTGTAGGTTATAGGCAATCCTGAAGAGATGGGTTTTCAGATTGCTTTTTAAGCCTGTGAAAGTGGGCGACTGTTTGATGTGTTGGGGCAGTGAGTTCCAGAGTATGGGGGGAAGCACGAGAGAAAGCTTGGAGATGGTTGTGTGAGGAGCTGACAAGAGGAGAGCAGAGAAGAAGGTCCTGTGAGGAGTGGAAGTTGCGTGAGGGGAGGTATCTGGAGATTAAGGCGGCGATATAAGGAGGAGAGAGGTTATGGAGAGGCTTGTAGGTCATGGTTAGTAACTTGAAATTAATTCGCTGGGCAATTGGTAGCCAGTGCAGGAATTGGTAGAGGGGAGAGGCAGAGGAGTAGCGAGGAGAGAGGGGAATAATACGGACAGCAGAGTTGATGATTAATTGAAAGGGAGCAAGAGTGCTAAACGGGAGGCCACAGAGAAGGATGTTGCAGTAGTCTAGGCGGGAGATGACAAGGGCATGGACCAGCATTTTTGTAGTGACAGGGTTAAGGAATGAGCGGATTCGTGAAATAGTTTTCAGGTGGAAGCGGCAGGCAGAGGTGGGCATTTGGATGTTGGGTTTGAAGGTCGAAGCGGAGTAAAGTGTTATCCCAAGGCAGCGGACTTGTGGGACCGGTGAGAGTGTTGAGCCATTGACTATGATAGAGAGATCAGGTGGAGGGATGGAGTGGGAAGGTGGAAAGAAAATGAATTCGGTTTTCTCTACATTAAGCTTTAGGAGATGGAAGGAGAAGAAGGAGGATATGGACGACAGACAATCTGGGATCTTGGACAGTAGAGAGTTAATGTCTGGGCCGGAAATGTAAAGTTGGGTGTCATCAGCATACAGGTGGTATTGAAAGCCATGTGATGCTATGAGCTGACCCAGACCAAGAGTATAGATAGAGAAGAGTAAGGGACCCAGGACTAACCCCTGAGGCACAGAAATATAGAGAGGGCAAGAGGAGGAGGTGGTGAGAGAGTGAGAGACACTGAATGTCCGATCAGTGAGGTATTAAGATATCCAAGAAAGGGCGGAGCACATGATGCTGAGGGATGAAAGGATTTGTAGCAGGAGGGAATGGTCAACAGTGTCAGGCAGAGGATAAGTCTAAGAGGAGAAGCACAGAGTAGTGGTGTGAGGCTTGAGCAGTGACTAGGTCGTTGGTGACCTTGGTTAGGGCAATTTCTGTAGAGTGATGGGATCGGAAACCAGATTGCAGTGGTCAAAAAGAGAGTTAGAGGACAGATGGGAGGACAGTTGAAGGTAGACGTGTTGTTCGAGGAGTTTAGAAGCAAATCTAGAACAAGGGGCATCCTTGTCATGGTGAATTCCATAACCGAGTTCAAAAAGGGTTTGGATGCATTTCTGGAGCGTAATAATATAACAAGTTATAGTGACTAGGATTCAGGAGAGGGGTCATTGATCCAGGGATTTTTCTGATTGCCAGATTGGAGTCAGGAAGGAATTTTTCCCTAAAATGAGGACAATTGGCTTCTACCTCATTGGGGTTTTTTGCCTTCCTCTGGATCAACACCTTAGCACAACAGGCTGAACTAGATGGACGACTTGTCTTTTTTTTAGCCTTACAAACTATGAAACTATGAAACTATGAAATGGAAGCAGTGAGATAGGGCGATACCCCTTAAAGGAAGGGAATACCCCTTTAACTAATCATTAGTGATGAGCGATTATGTCAACCATCGTTATCGAGTCGATAGTCGATATCAGCAATTATCATGCCAATAGTCGATAACAGATTATCGCCGATGACCATTAAAGTCTATGGGAGAGGAACAACAGCTTCATTCTTACACCCAAACAGGGGTGGAGAAGCTGGAATTAACATCCACAACAGGAAACTGGATACGTGCTACATCTTAGGCAAGACAATTAGGCAACAAGAGTCACAGAAAAAAAGTCACAGACTATTCACTATCCCTGTCCTGTACCACAGCATGACCCTTAAACCTGCATGACCCACAAATTAAAAAGTGCCAGAAGGCAGTATTATTTGAACCATCATTTTAGTTGAATTGGACATTGACTATCCCTGTCCTGTACCACAGCATGACCCTCAAACCTGCATGACCCACAGATTAAAAAGTGCTGGAAGAAAGTAGTCTTTGAACCACCATTTTAGTTGAACTGGACATTGACTATGCCTGTCCTGGACCACAGCATGACCCTTAAATCAGCATGACCCACAATTTAAAAAGTGCTGTTCGTTACTGAGATTCACAGGGCACCGACCCAGCGATGACAGGCCTGACTGTCCTGCAACCGACGATCCACTGGCTTGCGTGTTGTTGCCAGCACTGGAAGGAGCACCTTCTTTCGTACCTCTACCTCCATGTCCTACATCCCTCTTTGCTTGCTTACCACCTGCAGTTCGCTCCATGTTCAGAAATATAAAAATGTAAAAGGTATGGAAGATTTTTTGACAGTCTCTTATTGAAAGACGGCAAATCCCACTAATTAAATCCCACTAATTTCCAACAGCCAACTAGGATTAGAAACAGAATTGTTTCTATCAAATATCTGTGAAATGTGGTTTGGTGGAAGAACTGTAACACAAAATCAACAGTGTTCTTCATTCAGTCCCTGAGATTTACAACTGCCCAGTAGGACTAGCAGTTGATAGTTTTCAACAAACTATCGTAAAGATGCACGATTAGCGCCAAACTGAGACGCACTGAGTGAAATAGTATTAAAAAGTTATATGGATTACATATGGCGGTTTTGCCACCACTGACAACAGCGTAATTTACTATAAAATATGTATCAAACAATATGCGTACAACTGAGCTCTATGCGCCAAACAAATGCACAGATTGCAATAAGAGTATTCAAATGTAACATGGATTAATATGGCAGCCTTCACACCACTGGCAACAGGCGTAATTTACTATAAAATATTTATAAAACAATATGTGTACAACTGAGATCTTTGCGGCAAACAGACTCACGGACTGCAATAAGAGTATTTAAATGTTATATATATATATAGCGGCCTTCGCACCACTGACTACAGGCGTAATTTACTATCAAATATGTATAACACAATATGCGTACAACTGAGCTCTTTGCGCCAAACAGACGCACGGACTGCAATAAGAGTATTTAAATGTTATATGGATTAATATGGCGGCCTTCGCACCACTGACTACAGGCGTAATTTACTATCAAATATGTATAACACAATATGCGTACAACTGAGCTCTTTGCGCCAAACAGACGCACGGACTGCAATAAGAGTATTTAAATGTTATATGGATTAATATGGCGGCCTTCGCACCACTGACTACAGGCGCAATTTACTAGGAAATATGTATAACACAATTTGCGTACAACTGAGCTCTTTGCGGCAGACGCACAGACTTCAATAAAACTATTTAAAAGTTATAGAGATAAGTTATGCCAGTTTTTGGGAACACTGACACGCAGTGATTGCAATAGAACTGAAAAAAAAACAGGGACAATTTCACCTCCTGTCAGAGGTCTGCTGGCCAAAAAAGTGGTAAAAAACAATGCTTTTTCAATTCAAGATCACAGAACACACTGAGCTGCAAAATATCTCCCTTCCTTTCAAAAGCCTCTCCTGCTGATGACCCCCCCCCCCCCCCCAACTCCCCCAGAGCCCCTTGGCTACACACACCAGTAGATATCCTTAAAACTTGCTCTAACTAAATAAGGAGTGAAATTCTCTAATCTAACTCTATTCTAAGCTGTAGGTAGGTGGATGGTTTCTTGTATAGAAGAGACTATCTCTCAAAGCTGTTAGAACAGCTATTGGTTTAAATGCAGACATACACGTCCTTCTGTGAAGTGGCATAGACAGAAAATGAGCTGAACAGGAAATGCAGTTGCATAGATGAAACGAGGTCACATGATTTTTACAGCCAATGAGATCCATACACCGCAAAGTGGTGACATTGTACATCCTCCTCACCCCCCTCTATCCTGGCTGGCCACCAAAATGACAGGAAAAATGGCGTGATAGTAATAGATTATCTGTAAGATTGTCACCTAAACTATCACGTGATTGGAAATTTCCGATAAGCCTAAAAATCATGCCGATTTCAACTTTTGGTGATAACATCGCTCATCCCTACTCATCATACACTGACAAGCAAAAGGGTATTAATGTTTTGAACTTTTAATTTTCAGGCTCTATATCTCACCATCCACTACAGCTTTGAATGTGAGACTAAAATCGTTTGATAGACAATTATCTTGGCTATATCATACATAAATCTGACTTGTCACTATTTAGCATCTCCATAATTATGCAGATTCTTGTCATGTAACTGCATTGTTACTGTTTTGCACCCATAAATCTAAATTTGAATTTTTATTATTTGGTTAATCCACCTTTGGCTTTAAACACTGCCTGAATCCTTCTGGGCTCTCGATTAGATTCAAGCATGTCTTGACCAGAATCTGATCCCAGTTTTCTTCTATCAGTTCCCAATGTTTGAGCAAACTGGTTAACTCACTTGGGTACGAACACAGCTTTTTCTTCAACTCTACCCACGAGTGTTCAATTGGATTGAGGTTTGGAGACTGTGGGGGCCAATCTAGCAACTCAACTTCATTGTCATTGAACCATTTCTTCATCTTTTGATTTTATGCTTCAATCATTGTCCTGCGGAAACTAGCTTTCTTTTCAACCATAGTAATTGAGTGTTAAAAGTAATCATCTTAGGATACCCACAATAGTCAGCAGTGAGACCACCACATCCGGTCAAGAAACCACCCTTTTTTGGCGTGAAACAACCCTATATATCAGGGCTTCCTCCCTGAACTTAAAGTTCCTTAAATTCTAAAATCTTTAGCCCCCTTCTCACTTTTTTCCAGACCCATTTGCACCATCAAGTCCATCTATTGACTTTTCTTTATTGCCCCAAATCACCTTTTCAATCTTCATGCCCCTTTTTGGACTTTGTAGCAAACTCGAGCCGACGCTTCTTATGACGGTATTCGTATAAGTTGGGCTTCTTCCTCTTTTTTCCGGACCACCATTCCGGACTTGTGTAATGCCTGTTGGCACGCCAAAACTGATAGACTTTGTGATGAGCTGACATGTTGACTCTGACATTTTGCCTTGATGTCCACCTCTTGGCTTTTGAATGGATAAACAGACTTCATTTCGTATTCTTCCAGCTGTCATGGTCTCACATGATGTAGTTTGGCAAGTTTCATTGCTGAGAGACCGTTATTAATGCGTTGGCTGATGTGGTTTCTCTTTTTTGGGGGGAAATCTTCCTGGTTGCTCCTTGATTTGAATCAGCGACCTTTTGCTTATGAACCAACCTAATAACACACTTAGCTATTAGGGAATCTGAGAACAGGTTGTAATTTGTATTTATTATAAAGGAAGAAAAAAGATTGTTCTACCCCAGGAACAAAACTAACAAAACAGTTACAATTTAAAACTGATAACTACCCTTTGCTGAGTAACTGCAATCAAACTTATTATGAAATAGCCCAAAATGATTGTCTATAAAAATAAAAGGTAATCTCCGTTCAAAGGTTTTTGGATGGAAATTTGGGCCTGAAAGTCAAAAGTTTAAAACATTGCTACCCTTTGGCTTGTCAAAGTATCTGTTGTTATCTCCATTTGGTTTACTTACAGTATGTTGGGAAATTCAAAGGTGTTCTCTTTCCCCCCCCCCGTTGCCTAATCCATAAATCAGATGGCCTTAGCCCAAAACAACAACAACAGACTTACCAGTCTCTAACTTAACAGTCCGTAAAATCAGTAATTTTCTCAGTGCACACAATTGGTACTGCATCTTATTAAGACTGACCTCTCATCTCTTTCATCTGGGACACGAATATCATACATTGCTTCATACATTGGATCATATCTGTTCTTTTGAGCCTATATGTTTTTAATTTGTGCTTTGGTGTAGCATTTTTATGTATTAAACAATTTCATGTATTTCATGTGCCTATATGTACCATTACATTAGCTGTATTTGTATGTGATTTTAAATAAATTTATTTATAAATGTATATATTGTATCTAAATTCAACCTATTTGAGTGATAAAATACCCTGAACTATTTGTCATTCCCAACCCTAACCCCTATCACTCACTGTCTTTTAACCACCTAAGCACCATGCCTAAAAAAAGCCTCTCTCTGCATTTCAACAGTCATATAATGTTTTATTTTTTCAGTGACTCAGTTGTATGAGGACTTGTTTTATTCAGGTGAAGTTGAATTCTTTGGGGGCATAGAAACCTATATATCACAGAGCTCATTTTCTCTCCTCTATCATACAACCCTATATATCACAGAGCTCAGCTCATCTCCTCTATCATATAACCCTATATATCACAGAGCTCGGCTTCTCTCCTCTATCATATAACCCTATATATCACAGAGCTCAGCTTCTCTCCTCTATCATATAACCCTATATCACGGAGCTCAGCTTCTCTCCTCTATCGTATAACCCTAATATCACAGAGCTCTTTTTTCTCTCCTCTATCATAAAACCCCAATATATCACAGAGCTCAGCTAAATCTCCTCTATCATATAACCCTATATATCACAGAGCTCTTCTTCTCTCATATATAATATAACCCTATATATCACAGATCTCAGCTTATCTCATATATAATATATCCCTATATCACAGTGCTCCGCTTCTCTCCTCTATCATATAACGCTATATTTCACAGAGCTCCGCTTCTCTCCTCTATCATATAACCCTATACATCACAGAGCTCAGCTTCTCTATCATATAACCCTATGTATCACAGAGCTTAGCTTCTCTCCTCTATTATAAAACCCTATATATCACAGAGCTCAGCTCCTCTCCCTCTATCATATAACGCTATATATATATATCACAGAGCTCAGCTTCTCTCTGTGTATCATATAACCCTATATATAACAGAGCTCAGCTTCTCACCCTCTATCATATAACCCTATATATCACAGAGCTCAGCTCCTCTCCTCCATCATATAACCCTATATATCACAGAGCTCAGCTTCTCTCCCTCTATCATATAGCCTAATATATCACAGAGCTAAGCTTCTCTCATTCTATCACATCCTGCTCTTAGATAGGACAACATAAACCCCCTGACAGATTTGCGATAAGCCTTTTTCCTTATATTTTGCACAACCTACACAATACAGTACATTTCTTGTCTCCTATTTTGAAGTTTACGTTTTCAGAGCCTTCAGTGTGAGAAACTCTTTTTGTTGCTCCTCTCACTATGGACAATAGATGAGTTTTCAGTACATGGACTTACCTATATGAGCACAAAATTCGTCAAATGTTGATTAATAAAGCCCCTTTTAAGTTTAAAGGGAATGTGTCATCAAAAAAATTAGTCATTGTTTAAGTCCCATTTTTATGTTTAACACATTGTTTAGGAATTTTTGGTTGTTTTTTTAATTTTTCATATCACTGTCAATATTTTTTAATAATTCTTAAGTTTTTGCAGTTTTTCATTTTGGCCAATAGGCCATGTCTGCACTGCTTTAACAGCATCAAGATATGCTTTACAGTAGCTTCATGCACATAGGAGACTTAAGACTGACTCAGTCCCATTGACTTCTATAGGAAAGTTTTCTAGTCATGTTCTGTGACCAGGAAAGAAGTCACTGTGCAGGGAGGTGAAATGGTGAACTTTGACTATCTCCTCTTGTGACTGGTGGATCCTGTGTTATCTATTCACACTGGTGTCTCCTTTCAGTTTGACCCTCTTTGTGCTGATAATGAGCAGACAATTGAGAATCTTTCTCTACAGAACAGGAAGTGTCAGACTATTATTAGTCTTAGTGGCCAAAGTAAAAACTGCAGGACTTAAAGCGGTTGTCTCACTACATTGATTCATCTTACCTCAGTCCTGTTTTCTTGGTTTCACTATGAATTCAGGGGCATGTTAACTGGCTTCCACTAGGCTGCAGTAGAAGCCAGGTCTGTAGCTATAGCAACCATTGGTGGCAGCCTATCAGAATAGATCAAACAGGCCTGTAGCTATAGCGACCTGAGGAGGTGATGCAGCCCATATAAGAGGGGATATCTAGGAATAGGTAGGATACTGTTAATTGACATATATTGCAAAGTGACTTGTTTTTGCAAGATCTTTAACATAAAAAGCAATCTTTGTGGTGAGACAACTCCTTTGAGGATTAAAAAATGTGTTTAACATAAAAATGTGAGTTAAACAATAAGTAATTCTTGATGACACATTCCCTTTAAATTTCTCAGCTGAAGAGATCAGAGTTTAAAATAGAAAATGTAGAATACCTCAAGATTTGCAAAACAAAACATCCTGACGTGATTTAGGGTCAAAGACAGCGGTAGTTCTCCATGGCAACCCACATTATTTTGATAGGCGGAAATGTGGTATTTTTTAGTTAGCATGACAATACAATGACAATGTTTGTTTCTAGATTAGGCAACTCTCTGCACAAGACAACACTGTGTTTCTGCAAGAAAGGTCGGCTATGTAAAATCTGACACATTTGATAAGATTACATAAATATTTGCATGCTGGTTTTGATTATATTAAAAAAGAGAAATTTAAAGAGCTATCCTATTTCCATTTCTTTTAAATGCCAGTTTTTCTCTTCTTATAGTATATTAGCCGTCTTCCTCTTATGGAGAATACTGTGTCAAAATCAATATGGTCAATACCAATCAGTATTTACTTGACAGAAGAGGACAACTTAAACACATATGGTTGGTGATAGTTTGTATTTTGCAGAAACAGGTGATAATATATATATTTTTTCTCTTTAAAATATAACCACAACTACACAGTTGAGTCACATTATTATGACCATTTCCTACTTTTAATGTAGGCAGTGCATAACTCCTAAAGAAAATCACCCTTCTTGAGCTGGCTAGGTATATAAAGTATATGATAGGCTGTCTGCACAGCTATCCTTGTTGTTATCATGGGAGTTGCAAAAGGGGATGGTTATTGGTTTTCGGAACAAAGGTGGCAATATTTCTGAAACTGTTCCATTTGTGAACTGTTCGTGTGCTGCTGTAGTGAAAGTGTATCATCAGTAATCAAATGGCACCATTGAGAATAAGCGATGTGTAAACTGAGGAGCACTACATGCCATTGACGTGAGAGGTGAGATACAAAGGTGCTTGAGGGCGGACTGACCCTCAACAATGAAGCAGCTCACAGCCATGAATGAACAAGGAGTTACCAGACATGTCTAAAACAACAGTTCAGCGAACCCTACTGTGTATCGGGCTCTGAAGCAGATGGATATCACTACACCTCTGCTAACCAAGTTGCGTTGGCATAAAAAAGGTTTTACGTTTCAGGGCAGTTTTGGATTTGGACCTCACTGTCTTTTCCCATAAGTCACATTTTCTACTTCATCGGAGGCTGGACATGGTCAGAATGAAACATCAGAGAACATAAAGCCTGCAAACATTACTGGAAGAACACAATGATGTGGGGAATGGCATTCTCTGGGCCCACTCATCTATTTGGAAGGTACTCTTAACCAAATTGGGTATATATATCCTTTCTTGCAGATCATGTACACCCACACATGCTGATTGTCTTCCCTGGGACAGATGGAATGTGCCAGAAAGACAATGCATCATGTCACATGGCTACAAAATTCCAACACTGGTTGGAAGAGCATGACCAAGACTTCCAGGTACTACCCTGCCCATAACTCTCCAAACTTGAATCCAATTGAGCATCTGTAGAACCCCCAAAAGCCAAATAGCAAATCCCTTTCCTTGTACTCCCTTTCCATGCGCCCAAACAGGGAGTTTACCCCACATTTAGGGTATTGCCGAACTTGGAAGAAATTGCGTAAACACAATTTTGGGGGCTTTTTACCAGGATGCCTTTAAAAATTAAACATTTTCAGCTAAAATTGCAATTATTGGAAAAAAAATTTTTTTTTTCATTTTCCAGCCTAACGCTAAAAAAATTTTTTGACACACCTGTGGGGTCGATATTTCTCACTACAACCCTGGATATTTCCTTAAGGTGTGTTTGTTTCCAATATGGGGGCCTTTTTTTGGGGAGTTTATTAAGTTTAAGCACCTTAAGGTGTCCGCAAAACTGAAATGGCACCTAAATAAATTGGTAATGAAAATGAAGACTACCAGAGTCAGTAGGAGCTCCTCCTATTCTTGGGCTTGTGATTGAGCCAATATAATTTGCACGTGAGGGCCCACATACAGGATATCTCTGAAAACGGCAGAATCTGGGGTATCAATATCAAGTTGTATTTCCTGATCAATTTTACCGTATTCTTGTGAACAATGTGATAAACAATTCGATAAATAAAATCTGCAAAAAGTGAAATATTTGAAATTTCACTTCCACTTTGCTTTAATTCAATGGGAAACACCTAATGGGTTAATAAACTTCCTAAATTGCGGTTTTGAATAATTTTAGGGCGTAGTTTTCTTAGTTGAGGTCATTTATGGGGCGTATCTAACATAAGGTTCAATCAAAGTCCGTTTAGACTGGACTGGGCCCCTATAATCAATGTTAACTATTGCAAATTTGTTGAATATTGGAAAATTACACTAAATTTATAAGCCCGCCTAATGTACGTAAAAAAAAAAGATGCCAAAACTACAGCAGGACAGTGTAGGGTAGAGATTGCTAGTTATAAACTATTTTGAGTGGAAATAACTATCGTCCTTACATGCAGAAATTTTTGAAGTGTAAATTGGTAAATTTTTCAAATTTTTCACGATTTTTTGATATTTTTTAACATAAATAAACAGCATTTTTTGGACCTAAAATTTCTTACTATTCTTAAAGCACATATGTGTCACGAGGGGGAAAAACAGTCTTGCTGAATCACATGGATAGGTTAAAGTGTCATAAAGTTATTTCTCCACATTAAAGTGACACATGACCAGATTTTCAAAAATGGGCTCTGTCGAGATGCTAAAACTGCTCCGGAGGTAAGGGAATGTAGACCGCAGCTGGGAAGGTTCTACAAGGGAGTTTATATTCACAGCCTCCTTCTGGTCATATGTCTGGGAGAGTCCCAGAGATGGCATGCCACCAGATAAGAGCCTTGGCTGGAGTGAAATGGCCGTTGATAAAAATAGATGTCGAAAGTACAACACTGTCGACCTAATGTTTAATCCGTTGTTACGGCAAACAGCCATTTCTGGGCTCGGCCTTCTGTTGGGAGGTATGCAAGACAGGGTGGGTGCTTACTCCCCATGGCTCCACTTCGGGTTTTTCCTGGCTGTTATAAAAGGTCAGCAGGTAAGCTGACTGGGCGTCGCCTGTACCTCCAGTCTACTTCTGGGCCTGGAAGGTGTTCACACTGGGGGAAGCAGTGTAGGACGCCCACAACAAGGTCGATAGTGAGGGAATACACCACAGTTAGTAAGCCGCTCAGGACCGTGCAGTATTTTTGTTTATGATTTGCTGTGCATGTTTGCACAATCCCGTTTTGTTCTGCTTCTACATAAATCCTCGGAGCCCAAGCAAAACCGTTTGTACCTGACTTCTGCCTCTGGTCTATGCTGTCTCTGAAGACTCATGCGGTGATCCCAGTGATGTTGCAGCTCACACATGGTGGGGATGCTATGGGCATATTAAAGAGACGCCAATTCTCTTAAAAGAGGACAGGCTCAGCGAAAAAGTTGGTTCCTAATATATGTCGTGGATTAAAAAGCTGGAACAGTGGCAACCAGCGGCAGGACACCAAAATGGA
Organism: Phyllomedusa bahiana; assembly: GCA_025379985.1. Classification (NCBI taxonomy): domain Eukaryota; kingdom Metazoa; phylum Chordata; class Amphibia; order Anura; family Hylidae; genus Phyllomedusa; species Phyllomedusa bahiana. The sequence goes on along the minus strand of JAODAL010016194.1, from coordinate 20,662 downwards.
TGAGCTGGTGTGAAGCAGTTATACAGTGCAAAACAACCTCCAGCTAATGGCTGGCAAGCCAGCAGAAGGCCAACGAGGAGGACCGTGCGGGGCACAAGCATGAGACAACCGCATCTTGATCAGAGACACACCAGGCATCCCTTAAAGCAGCAAACAACGAGGTTAAAACCTGGCTCTACATGCAGAAGCTCCCAGGTCCTGACTACAAAGTGAAAAGAGGGGGCAGCTAGGTGGGCCTCCACGCCCCGTTCAAGTGGTGCTGCATGTTCTACGTAAATGATCCCCAGATGAAGACGTGGAGGCATATCTCGCACCTTTGACGTGGCATCGCGGAGCGAGAGCAGCTACCCGTGGACCATGGGGCTGATGTCCTTGGCCCCCTCTTACTTACCGGCGAGCCAAAAAAGGCCTCTTCGACTTGAAGAGTGAGACGCCAAGGACTCATGCCGGCTGAAAAGGTGTGATCCTAGCCGGAACACTGGGGTTTCTCTGACGGTCCGGGAAGACCAGAGAAATTCCACGCCCTGCTGGGTGTCAACCGAGTTCGATCAGCAAAGCCCAGCTCGGTCAACAGATGTTTGACTTTCCACTTCACACAAGGTGGCTGGCAGCCAAACGTCATTACAGCGGGTCCAGGTGATGGGACAGCGGGTCGTCTGTTGAACAGCTTCCCGGTTGCGTGCGCCCTACCGTGGGGATCAGAGGTGTTGTGGGGTTACCTCGGACCAAAAAGCCCTGGATCGAGCTTGTTCTCACATTGTGGAGCGTTATAGTGCCACCGAGGAGTTCTCTCCAGAGGACTGCATACAACCGGATACCTGGTCAGCATGGGGTAACGACTGTCCCCTGTCCCAAAAGGGGTACCTAAGGTCCTGATGGTAGGGGATCCGGCGCTGGGTGAGAAGGGGGGAAGGTTGACCAACCCCCATAAGAGGACACTGCTGTCAGAGCGTCCGGAGGGGCCCATCATCTGCTGGCGATGCAATAGGACTCGGACACGTCGTCACGCACAGTGCTCGCCTACTTTGGGGAACCCAGGGGATGTGGGTATAAGGCGTACGTCATTGTTGCCAAGGCCTTCATAACCACGCACATTGAGACTGGGGGGTCAATCGGCGGGTAATCGCACCATTAAATCAATGGACACACCGTACAAGCCCCTAATGGACCCATTGGAAGTTTGGTTGATCCTGGTTGCAGCGCCAGGGCTGGTGCGCAGACCAACTCCGGCCACGCCGTATTGGGGTGATCTGTGTTACACGGTGGGACACCAGGGACTTACCATCCAAGCCGCTGTACTCACCTAAAGACCCCCTGCGGGCCCGCAAGACATGAGGTGGCTGTCGTCGAGAGCATAACACAGTGTAATCAAGGCGTGATTTCCCCTTGTTCTGGGATTTGTTGGGAAATAACAAGTGTGCCCAGTCATCCTGTGGGTAAGGGCTTATGTGTCTGCACAGGACCGGAGCGATTCCCAATTGGGTTTCCCTATGTCTTCCTGGCTGGGGGGCCCTGAGAGAAGTCCTATGATGCTCGGTTCGCCTCTTTGCAGTATCCAGGGGGAAGCTTTGGCCTGTCGGTGCAGCTGAGTGAGAACCAAACTTGGAGCAAGCATGGGAAAAAGTCGTGACGGTTAATAGAGGGGAAGCCCCAAGGAACCAGGGCTCGGCGAGAGTTGGTTTACCCTCATTTTGTGGTCAACAACACTTATGTTGTATGCCGGGTGTTATGTAAAAAGGACCCCCAACGAAGTGTTAGAGCAGTTGTGGTGGCGCCACAGGTTTCAATGTCCGCCAGATTTTGGAGCTAGCCCATTCCCATGTGTTTAGGGGGTACACTTAGGGTGGAGAATACCCGGGAGAGATGTGAGTGCGTAATTTTTCACTGGCCCACTGGATAATTTTACGGCAATTGAGGAATACATGCCAGTCCTGCCCGGAGTGTCCAAGTTAACGCCCCTAGCCCCATTTTTCGGAGCGCCCTAATTCCTCTGCCAATAATAGAGGCACCTTTGGAGAGGTCGGGCATGGAAACCTGTTAGGGGCCGCTCCCTAAGTCAAGCTCACGAGGAAATAGCACACATTACTTAGTTGTCCTCTCGACATTACGCCACTCGCTATCCGAGGCCATTCCCCTTTCGGAACACTCTCCTACAAATGGAATAGTAAGGTACTGTTCCAAATGTTCACCCGCCATGGGTTATCCCGAAGGAGATACCCTAACAGACCAAGTGGCACACCCTTCATGTTAAAGTGAACAAAGGAACTCTGCCGCATACTTAAATTCCCTCTCCGTACCTCTTTATATCATCCCAGAACGTATGGTGTTCTCGGTGGAAAAAGTTTCATATATAAACCCTAATAAGCGATGCTCATCAACGAAAGGTGGTAGATAAGGGTATGGGAGAGATTGGGACCGTATCCTTACCCTACTACATGTTCTCGGTAAGGGATAGTCCTGCTAGCAGTCAACAGGTTCTCACCTTCGAGCTCCTGTATGGCGTTGACATCCCACGGGGCTCTGGACATTTGCCAAGGTGACCAGGGGAGCAGGAGAATACCCGAATAGGTGTGTCATGAGGCACATCGATGAAATTGCAGGGACCAGGATTGCGGCCGTTTCATACCATAGTACGTGGAAACTGCAGCAGGACGCAAGCAAAACCCAGGCCAGGTATAATAAACAGGTCGGCAAGGGTCTGAGTGTTCCAGCCAGGCGAACGGGTACTAGTACTTGTACCCACGGTCGAAAGCAAATTTCTGCGCGAAGTGGCAGGGCCCCTTATGAGGATTACGTAGCGGGTCAGTGAGGTAATTAAGGTACTTCCAGCCCTGGGTTAGTAAAAGGGAAACCGCATTCATATTTAACTTGTCAACTTAATTAAGACCCTGGAAGAGACCGTCAAAGTCTGGTGTCCGGTCTCAGAGAGCGCATAGGGGTGAGGTGTACCAAAGGGAGATGTACACCGTCCGTTATCTCGAGTCATTGTCTGATGGCAACAGCGCCAGGAATCCAGGGAGTTCCTACAAGAGATTTCGGCAGGTTTTTTTCTCGCGAACGCAGTCCGGACTGTAGTCTATTTCACATTCGATACATCGTCAGTGCAGAGAACTGCCAGAAGGTACGTTTGAGGCCACTATAGGGTGCCCTGAGGCCACCAGGAGGCAAGCGATTGCTGAGAAGTTGAAAAGATGCCTGACTGAAGCTTGGTGTACATAGTTAGGTCCCAAATGTGGGTGGTCGAGGCCCTATAGTGCTCATACCGAAATGATGGGAGCTTGCGCCCATTCTGCAATGATTTTCGCGGAAGCTCAATGAGCTATCAAATTTGATTGCCTAACCGATGCCAAGGGTTGATGAGTTGGTTCAGAGCGGCTATGGAACTGCAAGGTACATTAGTACAATTAGACCTGACAAGGGTTCATTGGCAGGTGCCCCTCACAAAGGAAGCTAGGGAGAAATGACATGCTTTTACACCAGATGGACACTTTATTATTGTTGTGCCCTCCCCTGGGGCTACATGGGCTCCGGCCATCATTCCAGGAGGAGGATGGTCATTCGAATACCTGCAACCTCATAGAAAATAAGCCAGCGGCATATTTGGATGGAGGGACGGTCGGTATTTTTAGTTAACGGACTGGGAATCCCACCTACCCCAGAGTAAGGCCGTCTTAGTGCCATTTAGGGCAAGCAGGATTTAACCGCCCACCCCAATAAGTGCGCATAGCTCCGTGGAGGCTCACTATCTAGGCTGTATGACATTGGGAGGGGGGGTCAATCATAGCACCAGAGGGACAACTGGGGGAAGCATATTAGGGAATTGGCCCCAACCGGTTTCCAAGAATGCAGGTCAGGGCTTTTCTTGTATCGCTGTTGGTACTATAGGTGGTTTGTGACCAACTTTGTCCTCCATATGCAGCCCATCTTACAGATCCACTAAAGGATCCAAGTCCACTCATGGTCAATTGGAACCCGAGGCTGAACACGGCACTTTTAGAAATCTTTAAGAGTACTCTGCAAGAGACCAGTGCTCGTTTGCGCTAAACTTCGCAGAGGAATTTTTGGTACAGGCGCAGACGCCTTCTGAGGTGGGAATTAGGGGCTGTCCTGCAAGTGGTGAGGGGAGAGAAGAACACCCTGTAGTTGTACCTCAGCCGGAAAACTTGTCAGCAGGCCGGAGAAATAACTACGCCATAGTGTAGAGAGAATGCCTGCGCCATTAAAGTGGGTATTGAGGCACTGCGCTACTTACCTGATGGTATACCCTTTAAAGAAATCACGGACCATTCACTCTAAAATGGATGGCACAAAACAAGAGGAAACGCAAGGGTGACCGGTGGTTCCTGGCTCTACAGGACTCTTTAAGTTCTCCTGTAGACATCCGATGGGTAACATCATGACAAACTGCGATGCACTTGTCGCGGGTGCAATATCTGTGCTATCGGCAGAATGGTGCTCACCCGAAGGTCCAGAAGCAGAGGGGGTGGGGATATGTAAAGACCGGCAGTGGAGGTCTACAAGGGAGTATATACTCCTAGCCACACTTCTAGGAATGATGTCTGGTGTAGTCCAGATGTATGCCACCAAGATAAGAGCATTGGTGGAGTGAAAGAGCCGTGTTAAATAGATGTCCCGACAGTACAAACTGTCCGACCTATGTTTATCCGTTTAGTACGGCTACCAGCCATTTCTGGGTCGGTCCTTTCATTGGGAGTATGCACAGAGCAGGGTGGGTGATTTTTTTTTTTTTTTCTAAACTTCCCCATGGCTCCAGCTCAGGGTTTTCCTGGCTGTATAAAAAGGTCAGCAAGGTAAGCTGTGACTGGGCAGTCGGCGGTACCTCCAGTTACCCTTCTGGGCTGGGGGTGTTCACACGGGGGGAACCCAGTGTAGGCCCAAAAAGGTGGTGAGCGAACACACCTCTGTTAGAACGTCAGACGAGCAAGTATTTTGTTTATGTTTTTGCGGTGCATGTTTGCCATCCGTTTTGTTCTGCTTCCAAAAAATCCACGGAGCCAAGCAACCTTTTGTCCCTGATTTTCTCCTTTCTCATGCCTGAAAGACCAGCGGTGATCCCAGAGCTGTGCAAGCTCACAGGGGTTAATGAGTCACATAACACCAGGGTGGAGAAGTTGGGTGCAATGTGTACATTGTAACTCAAGGGTTTACTCACTTTTGTTGCCAGCGGTTTAGACATTTATGACTGTACAGTGAAGGAAATAATTATTTATCCTTTTGGATTGTGTAAGTTTTTCCCACTGACAAATACATGAACATATTAATTTTTTGGGTAGGCTAATTTTACCATTGTGAGATAGAATTTCAAAAAAAAAAATCCAAAAATCACATTGTATAATTTTTAAAATTATTTGCATTTTGCTGAAAAAATATTTTATTTCCCCCACCAACCAAATTTAAGAATTCTGGGGTCCTACAGACCCTTAGACAATCCTAATCAAATTGTTACCTGCATTAAAGATAGCTGCTTAAATAGTAACCTTTATAAAAGATCCTGTCCACAGACCTAACCTCTACAACATGGGCCAAAACCCAAAAAGGGTTTTTTTTAAGGATGGCAGGCCCCTTTGAAGTTTGCCATGAATACCTAGATGATTCGTAATAATTAGGAGAAGGTGCTGTGGTCAGATGAACAAAAATTTAGCTCTTTGGTATTAACTCAAATCGCGTGTTTGGGGGAAAAGAAAAAGTGCCGGGGCCCAAAGAACACCCTTCCCCCCGTCAAAAAGGGGGTGGGAAAAATTATATTTTTGGGGATGTTTCTCTGCTAAAAAGGGACGGCCTTTACTGCCAAATTTGGGGAAAGGATGAAGCCATGTACCGTAAAATTTCCGAGTGACAACCTCCTTCCCCCCCGCCGGGGCATTACAAATGGGTCATGGTTTATCTTCCGCAAGACAATGACCCAAAACTCAGCCAAAGCAAAAAAAGGAGTGGCTCAAAAAAAAGCACTTTGTCATGGAGTGGCCTATCATTTTCCAACATTAATTCAAAAGAAAATTATGGAGGGGGTTTTAAGCTCCAAATTTTTTCCAAGCGACAGCCCCAAAATCTTAATAATTTAGAGATGATCTGCAAAGAGGAGTGGACCAAAATTCCTCCTGACATGTGCACAAACCTCATCATCAACTACAAAACACGTCGGACTGCTGTGCTTGCCAACAAGAGTCTTGCCACCAAATATTAAGTCTTGTTTGCCAGAGGGACAAAATAATTATTTCTCACTGCAAAATGCTAATAAATTTATATCATTTTATTTTGGACCTTCTATCTCTCAATGTTAAAATTAACCTACCCTTAAAATTATAGACTGTTCATGTCTTTGTCAATGGGCAAACTTACACAATCAGCAAAGGATCAAATAATTATTTCTTTCACTGTATGTTGAGTTATTTTGAGGGCACACCAGATATACACTGTTAGTACACTGTTTACACTGATAGTACACTGACTACTTTACATTGTATCAAAGTGTCATATTGTCAGTGTTGTCCCAAGAAAAGATTTAATACAATATTTCCAAAAAATGTGAGGGTTGTACTTACTTTTGTGAGATACTGTACATATAATTTTTGAGCCTGTGACTTTAATCTAAATAAATTACTAATCAATATGTATTAATTTGAATAAATTTAACCAAAACAAGTACAACTGATCATACAAAAACAACTATAAAAAGATAAAAATGCAGACTTTATGACATCACAGTATGTGTCTCCAAAGCCATGTTTTGTCACTTGTTATGATGATGGATGTTTTTGGTGACTTACAGAATAATCCATCATTCAATATTTACCCTTACATTGTTAAAACAAATGTCAGTTTAAATCTATCCTTTTTTATGCTGAGGTCTGTGGAATGACCAGTGATGAATAGACACATAGGGTGGCATGTATGTACGGGGTTGTGCCAGAATTCTGGCCTCAAAAAGCTGTAGCAGACCAGTTCTATAGCTGTATGAACAGACATACTCCAAACTTTGGAGCGTTCTGGGGGCGTCGCATCACATTAGTAGAAGTAGACACATTTATGATTCTTTGATGCCAAAACTTTGGCGCAGAACAGTTAAAGGTGGTCTGCATGAGCCTGAGTTGTCGTGTTGGCACTAGACTACGCCTGTATGTATGACCTGCAGATGAAAAGTGAACTCAACACCTCAGACTTTCCCCCATGCTCACTAGCCTCAAAGGTAACCTGAAAACCTATCTCTTCAGGACTGCCTATGACCAACATTAACCGTGTTGCACCGCTCCGCCCCACAAACACGTCTGCCCCTCACCTTCTGTCTCTTCCCTCCTTCCTTGTAGACTGTAAGCCCTCACGGGCAGGGCCCTCTCTCCCTCTGTACCAGTTGTTAGTTACTTATTGTCAATTTGTAATTGTTTGACCAATGTTATGTATGTAACCACCTCCAATGTACAGCGGTCTGGAACCAAGGGCGCTCTAAAATAAATAATAATAATAATAATAACAACACGTTCATACATTCTGGCGCAGTCTATACTGCCTTAAAGGAATGCACAGGACCGCCGCCCTCAGCCCCTAGGGGAGGCGCGGCATGACCCAGCACGCTGGGCGCATACTGATGTGCTGGGCGGTCGCGGAGGCGTGGAGTGGGCAGGGCGGAAGCGCCGAGGTCCGGGAGACCTCCTCTTCCGCCCAAGGAGTCAGTTGCGCGGCGCGAGGCAGCAGAGAGGAGGCCCGTGACCAGTGCTCGTCCATAATGGCACACATAATGGCAGACGAGCACGTGGAGCTGCTGCGGCAGCTCATTGCTGCGAGAGGCGCAGACTGGGTGCGTGCTGCGGCCCAGGAGGCCGGTGAGGCCGCGGTACAGGCGGCTGAAGGTGATGGCTGCAGTGGGGGGAGAAGAAGGAGGAGGGCTCGGCCACCACAGCGGTTGAGCCCTGAAAGTACCCCCAGGACCCGCCGTCACCAGCGGAGCCCCTCTTGGAACCTTCCGGGCCGGGCGAGGGATCCAGGTAGGCCGGCGAGTCCTGTGGGGGGCAGCGGGCCAGTTAGCCAGCTTGGCACTAGGCCTGCTGCTGCCCCAAGTCGACGCGTGAGGTCCGTGGTTGCGGTGCCCCCACCTGGTGAAGTGCCGGCCAGGGGGGCAGCCGATCAGCAGACATCGTTCCGGAGGTGCCCACGCTCACCGGGGAGTGCGGGGCGAGCGTGTGAAGTGGACGGGCGGTGGTCGGCTGGCCCAGGTGATTCCGATCTTGAGGATGCAGCATCGTTGCCACGGGCGTGGCAGTCACAGGTTCGTTCCCAACGGCCTGGGCCAGTCAGCCTCCCCCTTTTGGGATTAGACGGCTTGGACCCGGGCCGGAGGGCAGCAGCGGAGGATCCGAGATGCTTCAGAGGCGACGTGCAAAATTCCAGGACGACGGCTGGTGGGTTCACAGCTCCCACGCAGCCCGGTGAGTGTTTGTCCTCCTATATTGCGGGCGTTAGCAGATCATTGGAGTCAGGGTGTATAGAATCGAGCGTGGTGGGTCCAGCGGAGGGGCCCGTGGGGGAGGTGGAGGTGTCCAGGGGGTTGGCGGCGGCTTTGCGTGAATGTCACGGTGTCAGTGCAGATAGAGAAGGAACCGCAGGAAAGCGTGAGCTTAGATGATCGGTCTAGGCGTGCGGTCTCCGTGTGCTTTAAGGGGCCCTTGGGGGCTCATTTGAAGCAGGAGGTTAGGGATAAGATAGCGAAGGACGAATATGTGGAGATTTTTTTCCCTTTTGCCCCTTGAGAAGTTCAAACTGGACAAGTGTAAAAAGGAAGAAAGTAAGAAGGAGGAAGAGGAGAAGCGTCGGTGGCGGTTGATACCACAGACGTTTACGAATTGGCTGCAGGCGTTTGCTATTTTGGCAAGCGTCATAGGGTAGAAGGCGCCGGAAAATTGTTCGCCGCTGTTCTGCTATATGGATTCGATAGGGGAGGCGTATCGGGCGTATGGGGGAATGGCTTGGCTCCATGACGACGAGCAATTCCAACAGAGAAAGGCGGTCCGTCCTCCTATAAGGTGGGACCATAAGGACATCGGCCTGTGGCTGCGGGTGATGGCCCCGACTAAGTTCGGGCAGTCCTTTCATGGGGGGGCCGGGTCTGCGGGAGGTACCGGGGCGAGCGGTCAGGCAAGGGCCCAAAAGGGCGGAGCGTGTTGGCAGTTCAACAGTGGCCGGTGTAAATTTGGGTCGGGCTGCCATTTTAAACACGTCTGTTCATTCTGCGGGGGCTCCTCCCATCTGGTTTCCAGATGTTTCAAGAAAGGACGGGCAAAATGGAGCGTTACAGGTGGCCATGGGGGTGACGCCGGTGAAGCTTCTCATGATGCCGCCGTATCTGGACAGGGCTCTGGACAGGGACAGGGCGCGTTTGTTGGGGGAAGGTTTTGGGCGGGGGTTCTGGATTCCCCCTCCGGGACATGTTGTCCCTTTTTCCTTGAGGAATTTGAGGTTGGCTAGGGAGCATCCCTCCGTGGTGTCAGAGAAGCTTGCAAAGGCGGTGTCTCTGGGAAGGATGGCCGGGCCTTTTGATGAACCCCCTTTTTCTGACCTAGTGGTGTCTCCTCTGGGAGTTGTGCCAAAGAAGGAGCCGAACAAGTTTCAGCTCATCCATCACTTGTCGTTCCCGAGGGGGCAATCGGTAAATGATGGGATTTCTCAAGAGTTGTGTTCGGTAGTGTATACTTCATTTGACGAAGCAGTTGCCCTTGTCCGGCGATTCGGGACGGGCTCGTTAATGGCAAAGACTGATATTGAGTCTGCCTTTCGTTTGTTGCCCGTTCATGAAGATAGTTTGCGGTTGTTGGGGTGTTTTTGGAAGGGTCAGTTTTTTGTTGATCGTTGTCTTCCGATGGGATGCTCCTTATCGTGCGCTTATTTTGAGGCATTTAGTTCATTTTTAGAATGGGTGTTGCGTGATGTCTCCGGCCTGGGTTCCATCATTCATTATCTGGATGATTTTCTTTGCGTGGGCCTGGTGGGGTTCCCGATTTGTGGCTCGCTGCTGCAAGTGATGCGATGAGTTGCAGACCACTTCGGGGTTCCTTCAGCGGCTGAAAAGACTGAGGGTCCGGGTACCTGTATGAAATTCTTGTGGATCTATATAGACTCTGTGAAGATGGAATGCAGGTTGCCTGAGGACAAATTACGGGTCTTGAGGTTTGAGGTGCGGAAGGCGTGTCATTTACGCAAGATACAGCTGCGGGATCTGCAGTCCTTGCTGGGAAAACTGAACTTCACCTGCAGGATCATGCCTATGGGGCGGGTTTTTTGTCGGCGTTTGGCGGTTGCTACGTCGGGGATCGGGAAGCCTCATCATTTCGTGCGGTTGACCAGGGAGCACAGGGAGGATTTAGAAGTTTGGGCGGAATTTTTGATGAGGTATAATGGTCGTTCCATAATTCAAGGGGAGGAGCTGTCGAATCAGGAGATTGAGATTTTCACAGACGCGGCGGGCAGCACGGGGTTCGGAGCACTTTGTGGTGACAGGTGGTGTGCGGCACCATGACCGGCAGAATGGGGTGGACTGGCGGAACTTGGCATTTTTGGAGCTGTTTCCTATCGTGGTGGCAGTGGAGCTGTGGGGAGATCAGTTCCGGGTCCGCAAAGTTTGCTTCTTTTGTGACAATCTTGGTGTGGTTCAGGCCATCAATAGCTTGTCTGCGTCGTCGCCTCCAGTTGTTCGCCTGTTGCGGTTGTTGGTGTTGCGCTGCCTGGAACTAAATTCATGGGTGAGGGCTGAACATGTGTCTGGGGTACAGAATCCAGTGGCTGAGTCTCTCTCTCATTTGCAGTGGGACCGATTCCGGAACTTGGCTCCGTCGGCGTCAGCAATCGAGGAGGAGTGCCCCAGTGATCTTTGGGCCGTGGCCTTCGAGATGCCGATCACCTGATTCGGTCTTCGTTGTCAGGTGGGACCTGGGCCGCATTTGAGGCGGTCTGGGTACAGTGGGGTGACTGGGACAGTGCTTTGGGGGATGTGACATCAGATGATGATCGGATCGGGGCCTTGTTGTGTTTTTTGGCGAAGTGCACGAAAGAGGGTAGGTAGATGACTAGAATATATAGAATTGTGACAGGTTTGGCCAGCGTATTCAGGATTCGGAAGTTGCGGAATGTGACGAAGGACTTTGTGGTATCCCGGGCTTTGCGGGGCTTCAGGAGGGTGCGGACTGGCAGGGACGCCAGGCGGCCGGTGGTCTTTGCACTTCTTGAGCGGCTGGGTTCAGTGTTGGTCGCTGTGGCTGAGTCCGGTTACGAATTGACCTTATTTCGCCTAGCTGTTGCTCTGGCATTTTTTGGGGCCCTGAGGATAGGGGAGCTGGTGTCCCCCAGTCGGCTCAAAAGGGGGAGGGGTGCAGGCGGAGGATGTGGAGTTTAGTGGTGATGTGGTTAGTTTTTTGATTCGCCGATCAAAAACGGATCAAGGGGGTAAGGGCAGAAGGGTAGTCTTGTGGCGTGTTCCAGGGGCCCTAATGTGTCCGGAGGAGCGTGTGCGGGGTTTTTGGGCTTTGCGGGGGGGTCTCCTGTGGACCGCTCCATGTTCATGAGGATGGGTCGTTTGTTTCACGGTTTCAGTTTACGGCTTTTTTTAGGAGATGTGTGGAGGCAACAGGGTTGAATCCGAAGGATGTTGCTCCGCATTCTTTTTGGATTGGGGCAGCAGGATTGTGCGCTGGGAATCGGATAGGTACAGACTTTATGTTCGTCCACACTTGATTGCATAGAAGTTGGCGGGGAAGGACGGATATGGTTGATGGGTCGCTGGTTTCACATGTGTTTGTTATGCTCTGTTTTGTTTATTCTAGGGCGTCCCCCTCTCCTCGTCTGGATCCTAGGTCATTTGTACGTCTATTAGGGAGCCGAGCGGGTGGAACTTTGGCCGAATGGGCGCCAGTTGGGAATACCAAGGAATGTGGCCGTAGTGCGATGGTTTGGGAGGCGAGGTATGCGGTGGATGGGAGTAGTACCCGAAGTCATGCGTTTTGCGGCGTTGGATAGGCATCCAGATGTCCAGGTTTTGCATGTGGGGGGGAATGATTTGGGTTTGGTGACCTCCAGGGAGTTAACGCGGAGTATTAAGTTTGATCTTTTGCGCTTGTGGTCTGAGTTTCCTGATATGGTTATTGTCTGGTCGGATATCGTGTTTCGACATCATTGGAGGGGAGCTTGCTTAGTGGATAGTCTGAATAGGGCGAGAGTGAAGGTGAACCGGTCGGTGGCAGGTTTTGTGGCCCAGAATGGCGGAGTGTTCATCTGTCATCTGGAATTGGAGTCGGGAGAGGGGAATTTTTGGAGATCCGACGTTGTTCATTTGACGGCGGTGGAGCTGGATTTGTGGGCATTGAGGATACAGGAAGGTATCGAACGGGCGATTGGCTTGGTGGGGACCTCACATGCATGAGGTGTCATGGCATGCTCGTGGTGGCGGCAGGGGTTCTTGGAGTTGGATGAGGAGGTTGGGTGAGGGATATGACTTCCTCAGGTTTTTGGTGAACGTTGACCCGGCCTGGCGAAGGTGGGGCTCTTTCAGGCTGGTATCCCTGGAGAGCGAATTGGGTGAGCCATCTAGAAATGGCTTTTGGACCTTCGAGCCAGTGGAATGCGGCTGGGGGTAGGATGTTTTGTCCCTTCGGGGATTTTGGTCGCCAGGTCGTTTAAGCTGCCAGTGGGAATGGCACGTTGTTGCCTGGTTACAATTGGTTGAGTTTTGGTTAAAAGAAGTTGGGGGGATTTAAATTTGTTTACAGATACTGGTTTACGGTATCATATGGTATATAATTGTGAGTTTTAAAGGGGCTCTGGGATCGTGACTTCACGTGTTCAGGCAGAGACAGAGACGTATTCCAGGTGAAAATACAGGGTTCTGTATTTTATTTAGCAGCAAACAGAAAGTACAACGTGCAAGGCATACACAAACAAAAACAAAACGCCTGCCGTCTGGGTTTATAATAACAGAGGTCAGCTTACTGTCAGTCTGCAAGTTCACCCTGCTGGTTTCCCAGCAGGACTCCACCCAAGGCTTGAAGGTGCCAGGGGTTGTAACCACCATAGTCAGCTTACCTGCTGACTTTTATACCCAGGTAAACCCTGGAGTGGAGTCATGGAAGTGAGAAACCCCACCCTGCTCTATGCTCACTCCCAATAAAAGGCCGACCCAGGAAATGGCTGAACCCAATACTAACAATTACGCATGTAAACATATGTCGACAGTTCTAAATTTGTCGACACCAAATTGAATTTTGGGCCTTTCTTTCCCCCCAAAGTCTCTTAAACCTTGGGGGCATGTGTTTGGACATTGAAAGGTGCATGCCAGGACACTGGCCGGGATGTACACTCCTTTGGGTACACCCTTCCTGCTGTTGCCAACCTTACAAAACCCCCCCTCTGCTCAAAACCCGTGGGGCGAGCACCTTGCGCCCCGAAACTATGTACTCTAGAAATGCGTCTGCGTTTGCTTGTTGAGACCCTGGACGGTGTTCTACACAGAACTTAAAATCCTGTAGGGCCAGGAACCACCGGGTCACCCTCGCATTCTTCCCTTTGTTTGGGCCATCCATTTCAATGGGGAGGGGATCAGTGATCCCCTAAATTGCCTCCCCACCAGATAGTACCTCAGCGCCTCGATTGCCCATTTCAGAGCCAGACATTCCCTCTCTACAATTGAGTAGTTCTTTCTGCCGCTGACGCTTCCGGCTGAGGTACCCGACGGGGTGCTCTTCCCATTAACCCTTTGGGACAGGACTGCACCTAAACCCCCCTTTAGGCATCCGTCTGTACTATGAATTCCCTTCTGAAATCAGGGGTAACCAGTACAGGTCTCTTACAGAGTACCTTCTTAAGTTTCAGAAAGGCTTGCTCAGCCTCCGGGTTCCACTTACTAGGGTGGTTTTTGCTCCCTTGGTGAGATCTGTGAGAGGGGCAGCTATTGTGGCAAAGGCTGGCACAAACCTTCTGTAACCTGAAATTTGCCAAGGAAGGCTCTAACCTGTTTCTGGACACGGGTTGAGGCCAATTTTGAATGGCCTCGAGCTTGTCTACCTGGGTTTGATGACCCCTCGCCAATATTATACCCGGTAGCGAGCCTCCCTAGTCCTATTGCGCACTTCTGGGGGTTGGCCGTTAGACCGCGCCCCTATCGCGTCTAGGACTGCTTGCACCTTAGCCAGATGCGAATCCCAATCGGCGCTGTAATCACCACATCATCCAGGTATGGGCTGCATAGTTTTTATGCGGCTGCAGGATGATGTCCATTAACCTCTGAAAGGTCGCAGGGGCCCCATGCAAACCAAAGGGAAGGACGACGTACGGAAGTGTCCCTCTGGGGTGGAAAATGGCCGATTTCTCTTTGGCCTGATCTGTGAGGGGAACCTGCCAATACCCTTTGGTGAGGCTAAGGTGGTCATATACCCGCTGGTCCCAACCTCTCGTTTCACTCGTCGACCCTTGGCATGGGTAGGCATCGAATTTGGAGACTTCATTTAACTTGCGGAAGTCATTACAAAACCGCAAGCTACCATCTGGCTTAGGGATAATCACGATGGGGCTGGACCACCCACTTTGGGACTTCTCTATTACCCCCAGGGCTGCATTTTACTCATTTTCTTCTGAAATGGCTTGCCTCTGGTTTCTGGCACCCTGTATGGTCTCAACCGCACCTTTTGGCCGGGTTTCGGTGACAATGTCATGTTGGATGACATCTGTCCGGCCAGGCAGTTCAGAGAATACCCCTGGGTTTTCCTCTGTAGGAAACTCCCTGACCTCCTGTCTCGGACCTCTGACAAGGACTCCGCGATACGGAGGGGGGTAACTCCTTGTTTGGGACTCCCTGACTCCCCTTGCAGCCACCAGGCTTTCTCGGTCCTTCCAGGGATTGATGGGGGTTAATATGGTAAATTTGGTAGGGTTTCTTTTTCCTGGCTGGAAAACCCTTGTAATTCACCTCACTCACCCGTTCACAGATCTCATAGGGGCCTTGCCATTTAGCTAGGAATTTTGCTCTCTACAGTTGGTACAAGTACGAGCACCCGTCCCCGGGCTGAAAAGACCTGACTCTTGTGGTCCTGTTGTAAACCCGTGCCTGGGCTTCCTGGGCCTGTACATGTTTTTCTCCCTTACAATGGGCATAATTTGCCGCATCCTGTCCTGCATGTCGGCTATATGCTCTATGACACTTCTGTAAGGGTTTTCCTCTTGCTCCCATGTTCTCTGGCTATGCCCCAGGAGCCCTCGGGGATGTCCCCCATATAGCAGCTCGAATGGAGAAAAACCCCGTGGATGCCTGTGGGACTTCCCGGATGGCGAACAAAGATAGGGCAACAGGGGTCCCAATCCCTACCATCCTTGTCCACCACCTTTTTTAACATGCCCTTTAAGGTTTTATTAAAGCGCTCGACCAGACCATCGGTCTGGGGATGGTACACGGAGGTGCGCAGGTGGGCAATTTTTAGCAGCGGCATAGCTCTTGGTTATCTTGGACAAAAACCCGGGGTACCCTAAATGGGTCAGGACCCCTTTGGGGGATCCCTGTACGGGTGAATAGCTGAAACAGCTCCCTAGCTATCCCTTTAGAGGAGGTATTTCTGAGGGCTATAGCTTCAGGGTAGGGGGTGGCATAATCCAGTACAACCAAGATATGCTGGGGCCCTCTCGCTTTTTTAGGGTGGGGCCCGACCAGATCCATGCCAATCCCCTCAAATGGTACCTCATAATGGGGAGGAACCAATGGACTCCGGAAATGGGGGTCTAGGGGCGTGGACCTGACACTCCTGACAGGACTGCCAGAATTCATCCACTGCTTTGTAGATGCCGGGCCAGTAGAAGTTACGCTCCACCCGCTCCCTAGTTTAATCCGCCCCCAAGTGTCCCCCCCAACACATGGGAATGTGCCAGCTCTAAGATCATACGGACAGTGTTCGGGGTACTACCAACTGTTCCCCACCTCTGTTGGCGTCTTTTCACCCGGGAAAATAAATTGTCCCGTACGGGGAAGTGCGGGTAGGGCCAACTCCTCCCTGGTTCCTGCGGTCTCCCATCAATGACCTTTATGCTTTTCCAAGCGTTACCCCGGGTTTGGGTCCCTCACTTGTTCTGTGCCAAAATTCCCTCTCGAGACTGGCAAGGAGGAGAGTTCTAACTCAGAGGGGGTTCTCCTCTGGGTCTCCAGCCCCGGACCGACAAGGGAAAAGGCACAGGTTCAACATTACCACTTGTTTGGCACACGTTTATTTACAGCAGGTACATCATTATACATTTTATGAGTTTTATTTCCCCACAGGTCCCAAAACAGCGGAAAAGTCCAGCCAATAACTGCGCTGTGAGGTAAACGGTCACCACGGCCACCTCATGTTGGGTGACCCACAGGCAGTCTCTATTGCCCGTATGGCAGTTTGGGGTAGTCCCCGGTGTCCCCATGTATACAAACTACCCCTATCCGGTGTGAGAGTAGTTGCTCTGGGCTCACCAGTCGGCTTGCACAAGGGTCACTAAGCTCCCGAGTCCAGGAGGGCCTGCACAAAATGTCCATTAATGGTAACAGGGCACTCTCGTCGGTCCTTTCCAGCAGCGACCCGAGTGGAATATGACGGCCGGGCAAACCAGGAGGTACGCCTCCCCATCTCACAATCCATGGGTTCCTCCCTGCCCGGGCAACGTGCCGCCACATGTCCCAGTCCTTTGGGATCGCCAGAGACTAAGGGGTCCCGGGCCTTAGAAACAGGGTCCCGTTTTGGGGGGAGGTGGCCTCTCCCCCCTTCCGTATACCCGGGAACCCCCTTTCGTGACAGGAGCAGTCTTACCGCGGTTGGAGGTCTGCGGATTCCCCGGGTATGTAGGACCTGCAGGAACTCCTCTGTAGAGCTGTACCGTTCCACAACCGCGACCACCTGGGCAGGTGTGTGGGTCTCCGGCTGTAGCCACTTGTTGGTAATGTGGAACAGGTCGTACATTTGTGACCTGGCGGGCTTGGCCGGGTTAAACTCCCAGGCTTTACTCTCTGGGCCCGTAAAGGCCAGGGTGACCCCCAGTCGGGCCAGGATCTCCCCCCCCCAGTTTGTTGTAGTCCTTGGGGTCTTGGACACGCAGGCGAAGTAGGCCTTCTGCGGTTCGCCCGTTAGGAAAGGGAGCCAGGACATCCGCCCACTGGTCCGCCGGCTGCTGCTCTCTCTCTGCTATCCGCTCAAAGGTCCCCAGGTAGGCCTCGACATCGTCATCCGCGGACATCTTTCGCAGGGAACCTGCACCAACGGCGGCCGTGAACCGAGCACTTGTTGGTACTTCTGGCCTTGCAGCCAGGGTCTGTAGCTGTTTCGCAGCGTGTGGGGTTTTCCTGCTGTTGCTCTTTCCCCCGTGGCCGGTGGGTCTCAATAGCAGACGATTCGTCTCCGCTTTCGCCCGGGTAGGGCTCTTCGTTCGCTTTCTCGTGGGCCGCCATTTAGCTGGGGGTTAGCGTTGGCTTGAATTAGCTGCTTCACCAACCATCCATTTTAGCCGCCTCTGCTGACCGTGCGGTAGCTGCTTGCACCCAGGACATACGTTTTTCCTCTGTCTCAGAAGAGTACTTCCTCTATTTTGCCCGCATCCTCCACCATGTGTGAGCTTTAGCGGCTCTGGGGTCGTGACCTTCACTTTTCAGGCAGAGACAGAGACGTATTCCATTTTAAAAATACAGGGCTTCGTATTTTATTTAGCAGCAAACAGAAAGTACAACGTGCAAGGCATGCACAAACAAAAACAAAACGCCTGCCCGTCTGGGCTCTAACTAACAGAGGTCAGCTTACTGTCAGTCTGCAAGTTCACCCTGCTGGTTTCCCAGCAGGACTCCACCCAAGGCTTGAAGGTAGCCAGGGGTTTGTAACCACCATAGTCAGCTTACCTGCTGACTTTTTTTACTCCAGGTAAACCCCGGAGTGGAGTCATGGGAATGAGCACCCACCCTGCTCTATGCTCACTCCCAATAAAAGCTGACCCAGGAAATGGCTGAAGCCATACTAACATATTACGCATGTTAAACATATGTCGACAGTCTAAACTGTCGACAAACCCATTGAAGTTTGGCCTTTCATTCCCCCAAGTCTCCTTACCTTGGGGCATGTGTTTGGACATTGAAAGGTGCATGCCAGGACACTGGCCGGGATGTACACTCCATTGTACACCCTTCCTGCTGTTGCCACCTTACATAATATATATGTATGGAGATTTGGTATATGTATATATTTAAGTATGTATATGTATTTAATGGATGGTTATTTATATATATTTATATGCAAAGTAAAGTTTATGTTATATTTTTGTTAATAAAACGGCTGCTGTGGCCATTTCATTCCAGTCGGTGGTCTGTGTGTTTATTTTAGGAATGTTGGTCACGGGCAGCGGGAAAGTGGTAAGTGGAGTAATAGGGGTACAGGGGAAGGGTTGTCGGTGGCGCAGAGCAAGCCTCAGTGTTGCTCAGGGTCAAGAGATTTAGAACTGGTCTATCAGCGCCAGAATTCCTACATGTCGCCCATAGTTATCCAAGGAGTTATTTCGCAAGGAGAAGAGTTCTGAGGGTTAACTATCCTTATGCCCAGTCTGTACTAAAATGGCATTCAGTGTGCTTGCTGACAAATGCTACTAGTGGAAGTTGTTACATTCTCGTTACATTCTCATGCCCTTGTAGAGGCAGGCTGTGTTTTATTTACTATGGGGAATGTATTTCCGACGTGAAATCTGTTGCAAATCCATTGTAAATACGCGTCACAAAGTGCCATATTTGCAATGTAATTACAGAACGGATTTCGCGTCGGAAATACATTACACAATATGAAGATAAAAAATAAAATGCATTTGTCAAACAAATTAATTACTTAATAAACCGACATAGCCAAGTGCTGGAAAAATTAAATCAATGTATTAATACATTTTTTTTAAAATAACATTAATGAAAATTTATATGTAAATTTGCTTGCAAAAAAAAAAATATCCCCTACAAAATGTATTGCAAAGTCTGTGAAAATTACACAAATTTTACATCACATAAGCCAGTGTAGATGTTGCACATAGGTTGGACAGATGTTTTCTTACACATTTTCCATAACCACAATTTTTTATGTATTGGGGCTGCTTAGAAGTTTAATGCAATTCAGTATATACAACAAAAGGCTTGCTGAGACCAGTGGTCCGCCAAGCAGGATTTCTTGCTTAATTATTTATTCTTCTTGACAATTCCTTTATTGTAGTAGTGTACTGCTGTAAGTGTAGAACTCGAGCGCCTTACAAGAATACACCGCTCCACTTCGACTTCTCCGCTCAGATAGACCACATTCAACTAGGTCTGCCTGTCGGAGCTGTTGAGCGCTGCGTTGCGCCTCACTTTGCCAACCCGCGATCGTGCATGCCACAGAGTTTTTGAATTTGCCGCGTGCCGCCCCAGAATGCCCACGGCGCGCTCATTGCACGCCCCTTCATGTGAGGCGCAGTCGAAAGTGGCGAAGGTTGTGTATAAAATCACACCATTGCGTCCGACAGGGGATTCGAACCGGTGAGGCGCAGTTTTTCGCCACAAAACAGGCACAACACCCGATCATAGATGTCGCCTATAGATGGAGAGGGCACAGTTGAAGGTGCCATGTGTCAGGTCAGGAACAGGGATTTCTTTTTTTTCTTTGGGGAGGTGCGCTATTTGCCCTATTTATCTAGGGTCCAAATTTTTTGCCCTGCCTTGCACTCCCCCAATTTATCATACAGTGTTTTTGAAATCAGCTGAGTATGGGGTCACTGGAGCACAGATTTTTGTGCCAGTAAAATTGTTGAACATGGGTTGTCTTTCCGGGGGCCCCCAAACGGGGGGTACACCGGGATCCTGTAGGGGCCCCCGGGAAAAAAGGGTCCGCTTCAAGCGGGCCCCCTTATTTACACATCGCAGTAGACACGGCGCAGACGAGCCGCGCTTAAAAAGGGGCCCGGGGGGCGGCCGGCATTTGGGGGCGGTGCGGGGAGGGGCCCCGTGCCCCTGCATGGCCTCGCCTCCGATAAAAAAAATGTTGGCCCCCGGGTTTAGGGGCGGGCATTGAAGGAGGGGGCCCCCCCCCCCCGCTCAGCTCGCTACGGAGAAATCTTTACTTACATGATCCCTCCCACTGTACCCGGGAGGGGGGGCCTCCTCCTCTGTCTGTGTGCCCAGGGATGGAATAACTTGAATCTGTGAGGCCCCCCGCCCTTTGGGGCGAGTTTCAGATTCAAATTTTCAGCACCCCTGGGCACCAGTACATGGAATGCAGACGGGCAGCCGCAATGCTGTGAGACAGGGGAGGCGGCTCCCGGGGGTGAATAGTCCCCAGCAATTCACGGGCTGCCTGTGGAAAGAGACAGGGCCCTGGGGGGGGGAAGAGGAGGACCCGGTCACATGGGCAAGGGGGGCCAGGAGTGCAGCACCAGGGGGGTGCTTGTTTTAACATAGTATGTAAGTAAGTGTGTGTTTTTTGTACTGTGTTGAATTGATATTGAGGATATTTATATGCTTTGTGGGATGTTTATACGTGGTATGGATGTGTTGTGTGTACCTATGTGCATGGTGTGTGTATATACTAGGTGCTGAAGTGTTTTGTATATATTTTGGGGCGGATGTGTTTTAAAATTTTGCAAAAATGTGTGTATATATATGTGTGCA
>JAODAL010016193.1:0-81461 GCA_025379985.1 Phyllomedusa bahiana | reverse complement strand
CCTTTCTCTTGAACATATGTAAATATGTGAATCCTGCTTCCTTTTTAGCTCAGTCTCTGTCTCTGTCTGTTCTCCTCTGAATCTCAGCAGCTTCTAAAATGGCTGCTTCATGTGCCAGACTTATATCCTGTCCCTCATTTGCATATACTGGAAACTGGACATAGCGACATCTTGTGGCCAAACAGTAGAATACAAATAAATATTTCACAACTGTTATGCATGGGATTTTGCTTGGAAAACACAGTGAGGCTGTCCCACTATCCCACAACCGCGCCTCTTTTATCTTAGCCAATCACAAACAGAGCTCGCTCTGCATTTCTTTTCCCCATAGAACTCTATGAGAAGGTAGCTCAGCCGCTGATTGACTAAGCTGGACGAGCCCCTCTTTCCCCCAACCAATCACAGTACTAGAATATTTCCCATAGACAGTAATAACTTTTAGGGCGCCCTTCTATTGCGCCCTTCTTTCTCCACTCACAGTAGACGCACTACATATGATTGGTGGATTCATATCTGCCGCCTGGGCTCAACCAATCAGCTCTTTTCTGCCTTTTTTACTGTATTTTGAACTGTCCCGCCTTTGCTTGTTATTGGTCCATAATTCTCCATAGCTTATAATGGTTCACTGTCGCTCCTATTCTGATTGGCAGGTTTTTGCCGACCAACAAGAAGAGCTAACAGAAGTTGAATTACAGTCTGTCCCGCCCATTCTCAATATCCCAAATCCTGATGTCGCGCCGGTCTCGGCGACAAACGCGTTGTTCGGGATTTGATTGATTTATGTTTATAGAAGGTTTCAGCTCTTTTTCAGATAATATTTTACACCTAATAAAAACGATTTTTTAAATCATACTCCATGCCACACGGCGCTGAGAGCCAAGATTTCATTGCCCCGATCTCCATAGACTACAATGGGACAAGTAGCTTGCGCTATGATTGGCCGAGATAGCCAAGCCCCCGCCAGCTCAACCAATCCGCTCTTTTCTGCATTTTTACTGTATTTTGAACTGTCCCGCCTTTGAATTTGATTGGGCAATATTTCTCCATAGGGTTTTAATGGGTCCCGTCGCTCCTATTCTGATTTGGGCCGGATAGCCAAGCCCCCGCTACTCAACCAATCAGCTCTTTTCCCGCATTTTTACTGTATTTAGAACTGTCCTGCCTTTGAATTTGATTGGTCAATATTTCTCCATAGGTTATCATGGGTCCCTGTCGCTCCTCTTCTGATTGGCCGGGATAGCCAAGCCCCCGCTAGTTCAACCAATCAGCTCTTTTCTGCATTTTTACTGTATTTTGAACTGTCCCGCCTTTGAATTTGATTGGTCAATACTTCTCCATAGGTTATAATGGGTCACTGTCGCTCCTATTCTGATTGGCTGGTTTCTGCCAACCAATGAGAAGCGCTTACAGAATTTGAATTACTGTATTTCCCGGCAATTTCCAAAATCCTAATTCCTGATGTAGCGCGTTCTAGGTTTTTGGAAAGTGATTTTTTTTATTTATTTATTTATTTTTTTTGAAGGTTTGAGCTCTTTTTCTGATAATGTTTTACACCTAATAAAGGCGATTTTTTTGGAATCATACTCCATGCCGCACGGAGCTGAGCGCCGAGATTTCTGTTGCGATCTTCTATATGTTTCCTCTCATGTTATGTTCTCGCTTCACTTTGCCTCCGCCGGCTCATTTAGACCAGAATCAACCAGGTCTGCCTGTCGGAGCTGGCGAGCCCTGCAATGCGCCGCACTTTGCCGACCCGCGATCATACATGCCGCGGAGTATTCAAACGCGCCACCTCCCTCCCCAGAACGCCCACACCGCGCCCATTACACACCCCTTCATGTGAGGCGCAGCCGAAAGTGGCGAAGGCTGAGCCTAACATCGCATCCCTGTGTCCGACAGGGGATTCGAGGCGGTGAGGCTCAGAATACGCCAGAAAACAGCCGCAAATCCCAATCATACATGTCGCCCTCAGTAATATTTCCATAGAGATACCTTTTAAAGGGACCTAATTTGACTTTGACTGAGGGGCACAGTGCTGCACAGAGTGACAAATCCCTTTAATTGTTTACTACGCACACATTTTTGGTAGCAACTAAACCTGGTATAACAGCTAAGAGCTGTTAACATCTTTGTTTATATTGATCATAAGGTGTTTCCAGATGTAAAGTACTAGTGACATGGGCACCATACACTGCAGGTGTGCTGAGGGAGGGTGGTTGTGTTTGGAATTATATCGCATCCAGTAAATAAGAACCAATAGACAGCAGCAGGCTTTACGCACGGCTCAAGCTAAAGACGTTCAGTTAAAGTTTCACAGTTTCTGCTATAGCTACAGACTTGGCTTCTACTGCAGTCTAGTAGAAGCCACTAAACAAGCCCCTGAATTCAAAATGAAACCAAGAAAACAGGATGAATCAATGTAGTGAGACAACCACTGTAAAGCAGAAATTCTACCTACTCTGGTCTGCTAGGGGCTCCACATAACCCCTTCATCATGAACTTGACAGTTGGCTGGTTTAGTCTGTAAAACTATTCTTCTCTCCTGCTGATGGTTTCCTCTCTCTTCTTTTCTCCTTATCTTTTTCTTATCTTTAAAAAAAGGAAAAAAAAATATTCTCTCTCTTCCATACCTTCCAAGTGTGCCTCTTTTTACCCAATGTCCCGACTGTCCCTCGTTGCTCTTTAAATGTCCCTCCTTTTCACATGGGATATAGATTTGCATTGATAAACTTACTATATTGCTCCAAACAAAACCTGTCTGGGGTTCGTAACTGTATATTAGACTGCATTGAAATGCATGGCCGGCTTGCAGCCAACAGCCAGTAAAGGAGATTTCTACATCCTGGTAAAATCCGTTTAAAACTGATTTTATTATTTTTTGAAATGTAGGCTTTAAAAACTTTTATATTTCGATGATATTTGTATTGAATTTTTCATAAAAACTTATTTCTGTGTATCACTATGCATAAAAAAGTGAATCATATACACATTAAACTCTATGGACGACATGTATGAAACTTGGTGCCTCAACATAATTTCTTGTGTCTTTTTTCAGTGTATAATGCGCCTGAATATTTGAAAATGGTAAATGTGCTCTCATAAATGGTGCCTAAAGTTTGACACGCCTAGCGTATCTTTGGCACACCCCGGTGCTTTGGCCCATTAGTAGTGAGCCAAATATATGTATAAATGAATACCAGAATTTGATAATGGCAGCTAAAACAATCTAGCTAAAACAATCCATTGAGAACAGGATTTTATGGTAGATGTTGTATTGGTTTAATTAATTTATGTTATTTAATTAAAATTAATTCTAGATTATATTAAATTTAAATACATTTTTTAGGAGATAATTTTATATTTTTGGGATATTATATAATTTTATATTGATTTTATATTATATCATTTATTTTTAAATTTATATAATTTAATTTTATATAGTTTGAGAATTATCATAAATTACTTTTTATTATTTTACTGATATAAGTTGAAAAATAATGGACATTTTTTGCCCTAGTGGAAAATCTAATTCCACTGCAACTACTCATGCTCAGACAGACAACAAGTCTAGCTGTTCGAGTAGTTATGCGCCTCGTTTGCCGTCCCACATTCAGAAAGGTGTCTAGTATTACGAATATGATGTGACATGATTCTAGTGTTTGACGCATTACAAGGTGTCAGGTCTGGTGCATAGTGCAAAAAACTTGCCCGAATAACGCGCCATGCGTTGGGAATAAATGCGGAACGCTCACTTTTGGCGTATTTAATGCCAGAAAAGTGAAACTGACCCATTCATACATGTCGCCCCTAGGTGTCCCTCTTTGACCATCTTAGAAATTGGGAAGTATGCTCTTCTTAGGCCCAGTGTAAAAGCCTTTCCTACCTCTGCTCCACTGCTGGCTGGTGGTCAGATGACCCCTTATGCTGCAACAATTCAAACTGGTAACTAGAAATTTAAACTCACTACTAGTAACAGGAACTGGGTTTCCATACAGCCTCTCCCTCTATCTAGGGTCCCCTGGTTACTCCTGATTGGCTGCAGGGTTAATTTTGACACTGTGCCTGAAGCATCAGCAGCCTCAAAGTGTATACTGTGTATGCAGTATATACATGTATACGGTAGCTCACAACAGTGAGTACATCCCTCACATTTTTTTAAATATTGTATGATATATTTTTATGAGGACAACACTGAAGATATGACACTTTGATTCATTGTAAAGTAGTCAGTGTAATAATTCAACACACAGCCATCAATGTCTAAGCCACTGGCAACAAAAGCATACATGCCAACTCTCCCGTTTTTGGCGGGGGGGGTCCCGCTATTTGGGGTCCCCTCCCGCCCTCCCGGGGGTGTTGGCATTCCCCCCGCCGCCCGCTGGGGGGGGGGGTTCTTTAATTGGCCGCGGCGGCAGTGTCGCGCTTGTGGGCTACTCGGGCGCCGCCGGGCCGCTCCTACAGGCGGATGAAGCGGGCGCTGCGCCAGCTTCACCCGCCCGGAGTCTCGCTGTGCAGGGAGGAGGCACGAGGGATCGCTCCCTCCTCCCTCCTCCCCCTGTATGTCCGGCGCCGGGGTGTGCGCCGAACATACAGGACAGCGTCACAGGGGAAGTGACGCGCGGCTGCAGGGGAGTGACGCGCGGCTGCTCTCATGTCCCCCTGCGCCGCTGAGGAGATCGTCCGGAGCGGCCGTGCTGCAGGAGCCTGGTGAGGTAAGTGGATTTTATTATTTTATTTTTATTAGCTATATGGGGGGCTCTGCCTGGCAACAATGGGGGCACTACCTGGCAACAGAGGGGGCACAACCTGGCAACAGAGGGGGCATCTACCTGGCAACAATGGGGGCACTACCTGGCAACAGAGGGGACATCTACCTGGCAACAGAAGGGGCACTACCTGGCAACAATGGGGGCACTACCTGGCAACAGAGGGGACACTACCTGGCAACAGAGGGGGCATCTTCCTGGCAACAGAGGGGGCATCTACCTGGCAAAAAAGGGGGCACTACCTGGCAACAGAGGGGACATCTACCTGGAAACAGAGGGGACATCTACCTGGCAACAATGGGGGCACTACCTGGCAACAGAGGGGGCACTACCTGGCAACAGAGGGGACATCTACCTGGCAACAGAGGGGACATCTACCTGGCAACAATGGGGGCACTACCTGGCAACAGAGGGGGCACTACCTGGCAACAATGGGGGCACTACTTGGCAACAGAGGGGACATCTACCTGGTAACAGAGGGGACAACTACCTGGCAACTGAGGGGACATCTACCTGGCAACAATGGGGGCACTACCTGGCAACAGAGGGGGCACTACCTGGCAACAGAGGGGACATCTACCTGGCAACAAGGGGGGCACTACCGGGCAACAGGGGGGGGGTCAACCTGGCCAAAGGGGGGGCACACCTGGCAACGGGGGGGGATCTCCCGGCAACAGAGGGGGAACTACCTGGCAAAGAGGGGGAATACCTGGAAACAATGGGGGGCATACCGGGGCAAACAATGGGGGCACTACCGGGAAAACAAGGGGGGCCCTCCCTGGCAACAATGGGGGCACCTACCTGGCAACAATGGGGGGCACCTACCGGGAAAATAAAGGAGGCCCCTACCGGGCTAAAAAAGGGGGGCACCTACCGGGCTAACAAAGGGGGGCACCTACCTGGCACAGAGGGGCATCTATTTGGGCTACAAGGGGGCATCTACCTCCTGTAAGGGCATCCCGCTTAGGGGGGGTTACTACCTTGCTAAAGGGGCATTCCCTGGTTTTTTCCAAAACCCTTTTATGCAGTTAGTGGGGGGGTGGGCTTTTTTTGAAGGGGCGTACAAGAAAATGGGCTTTTTAAATGAAAAATTTTTAGGCCCCCCAAAAATTCCGCTTTTTCATTTCAAAATTGCCACCTATAACAAAATGAGTTACCCTAAATGAAAATGAACAAATTGTGTCCAAAGTGTCAATATTTTGTGTGGCCTCCATTATTTTCCAGCCCTGCCTTAACTCTCTTGGGCATGGAGTTCACTAGAGCTTCACAGGTTCCAGCCACTGGAATCCTCTTCCACTCCTCCTTGATGACATCACAAAGCTGGTGACTGTTAGGCCATGTTCACACGGCTTAAAATGGGCAGTATTTCGGTCCGTAATTTCGCGCCCATTCATTACGGTAATTCACAGTTCTCATAGAGAACTATGGATTACGTCTCCTCTCCCAGCTCGGCGAAGCCGCCGGGCGG
Organism: Phyllomedusa bahiana; assembly: GCA_025379985.1. NCBI lineage: Eukaryota > Metazoa > Chordata > Amphibia > Anura > Hylidae > Phyllomedusa > Phyllomedusa bahiana. Next base: position 75,227 of record JAODAL010016193.1, on the reverse strand, counting down.
GAAGATAATTGACATGTCACTTTCTAGTGGCGTATACGCGCCGCTAGCAGTGATTGTCTATGGGCCGGCGAAGTGCCGGCCCCCCGCTCACTCCCCCGCTCCCGCCCCCGTCCACACGGCGTAATTGCGCCCTGTAAATACACCGTGTGAACATAGCCTTAGAGAACTTGTGCTCCTCCATCTTCCGTTTCACGGTGCCCTACAGATGCTTACTTGGGTTTAGGTCTGAAGACATGGTTGGCTAATCCTGCACCTTTACCCTCATTTCCTTTAGCAAGTCATTTGTCATCTTGGTGTGTTTGGGGTCATTATCATGTTGGATATGTCCGTGCAGCCCAGTTTCTGGAGAGAGGGGATTATGCCCTACTTCAGTATGTCACAGTACATGTTGGAATTCATGGCTTCCTCAATGAACTATAGCTCCCCACAGCACTCGTGCAGGACCAAACCATGACTCTCCCACCACAACTGACTGTAGGCAAGATACAATTGTCTTTGTGCTCATCACCTGCTTACTGCCACACATGTTTGACACCATCTGAACCGAATAAGTTTATCTTGGGGTCATCAGACCACAGGACATGGTTCCAGTAATCTATGACCATAGTCTGCTTGTCTTTAGCAAACTGTTTGTGGGCTTTCTTGTGCTTCAGTTTCCTTCTGGGCAACAGCCATACAGATCAATTTGATGCAGCGTGCGGCGTAGGGTCTAAGGGTGCTTTCACATGGTGCGTTTTTGGTGCGTTTGTGATGCGTTTTTCAATGCATTTTTTGTTCAGGAAGGTACAGCAATTAATGCTGTACATTGCAACATAAAAATTGCGGCAAAAATCGCGGTAATTACCGCGATTTTACCGCAAATTTAACCGCGATTTTTGCCGCGATTGGTGTACAGTAATGTACAGCATTAATTGCTGTACCTTCCTGCACAAAAAATGCATTGAAAAACGCATCAAAAATGCACCGTGTGAAAGCACCCTTAGCACTGACAGGCTGACCCTCCCACCCTGTTAACCTTTGCAGCAATGCTGGCAGCACTCATACATCTATTTTGAAAACACATTCACTGGATATGATGCTGAGCACATGCTCTCAACTTCTTTGGTCAACCATAGCGAGGCCTATTCTGAGTGTAACCTGTCTTGTTAAACCACTGTATGGTCTTTGCCATTGTGCTGCAGCTCAGTTTCAGGGTATTGGCAATCTTCTTGTAGCCATCCTTCTAACACCTTCTAACACTAACAAGTCATGTGACACTGTGGAGTGAAAGTGGAAATTTGGGAACAATTTGTCCATTTTCACTTAGGGGTGTACTTACTTTTGTTGCCAATGGTTTAGACATTGATAGCTGTGTGTAGCGTTATTTTGAGGGCACACCAATTTTACATTGTTATACAAGCTGTACATTGACTACTTTACATTGTATCAAAGCATCATCCCTTCACTGTTGTCCCTTGAAAAGATATAATACAATATTTACACATATGAGTGTGTGTATATATATATATATAATATAATATAATATATATATATATATATATATATATATATAAATAATATATATATATATATAAATATATTTATATTATATAATTTTATATTCATATTTGTAAACATTGTATTATATTTTTTCATGGGACAACACTGAAGATATGACACTTTGATACAATGCAAAGTAGTCAATATACAGCTTGTATAACAGTAGAATTTGGTGTGCTCTCAAAATAACTCTACACACAACACAATATATAGTGTTTGCATATGCTTGCACCATAGAAATGATATATAAGCATGTACATATCTATCTTTCTATCCAAAAATAGATAGATACTGTGGATAGATAATACATGCTTATATATCATTTACATGGTGTAAGCATATGCAAATACTGCACACATATACCGTATAATGAAAGGCAGGGTGGAGGAATCACTCTACATGTTTATAAGAAAGCTCTGAATGGCGGTGCATTCTTGTGCTTGTAGTGCTTCACCTTATGGAAAACCTTTGTAATGATTTAACGGAGCATGTTACTGTTTCATTCACCTTCATCTCTGCATATGTAAACTATTTACTTTAAACCAAAGATGAGATTAGAAGCATATTCATATGCAGGGAATAGTCCAGATGAATGCATTTATCTTTAATCCCATTGAGATTGATTTGATGAATGCTAAAGTAAGCAAATGACAGAGAAAGGTGACAGAGCAGAGGTGTCTTGTGGATATGATTTCACCTCTAAGAAGATGCACTCTCAAATCACTCTTGCATATCAAAAGCCATCTGTCTCCATGAGCTTTTCTAGGACCCTTCTTAACATTAGAATCACTTTTTTAAACTACCACTGTATCCGAAAGTACCACTCAAATTGGAGGTTAGCCACACTTTTCTTATAAAAGCCATGCCTCCATAGCAGACACTCCCATTTTTCTATGACCTAATAAACCAGTACCATCAGGCTTATGCCTCTCCTAGGCTGACATCTCAGGTCTAACAACCACACTACATTTTCTGTATTAGATGAATGCAAATATCTGAGACTCCTATCCTTGCTGAACTTCAGGGACATAGACAAGCATGTCGGTGGCTCAGTGGTTAAAGAGGTTTTCTCACCATGCAGTTTCACAGAGTTGCAGGCATCTTTAGTCTCACACTTCCTGGTTAAGCTGTGCGTTGGTCTATAGCAGTGATTGAAATATCAGCTCTTCTGTTTCTAGCTTTTCATGTTACAGTGACATGACTGCAGGAGATTTATAAAGTACACTATACAAACCTGCAGAGCTCTAAGGCTATGTTCAAATGGCTTATTTGCGGGGCGTAATTACGCCCCGCAATTATGGCGTGTGGACGGAGCGGGGGCGGGAGCGAGGGACCCATAGATTATCATTACTAGCGGTGCGTATTCGCCGCTAGAAAATGACATGTCACTTATCTCCCCCCACGGCGGATTCGCCGAACAGGGAGAGGAGACGTAATCCAAAGTTCTCTATGAGAACTGTGGATTACCGTAATGACTGGGACGTATTCTAGCCGTAGTTCGCGCAGTACGGCGCGTAATTACGGACTGAAATATGTCCCATTTTAAGCCGTGTGAACATAGCCTAAGGCTTTGTCTCTACTGCACACATTTTCAATTGTTTTTTTCAGCGTTTTTCGTTTTCTAAAACTGCTGAAAAATGACTGAAAAAAGATCCCACAGACTTTAATACTAAAAATGTTCTGTAGTCTCCACTGAACGTTTTTTTTTTTCTTCTTCTAGTTCTTTTTTGGAAACTGTTGCAAGAAACGCTAGAGCTGGACAGAAAATTTACTATTGAAGTCTATGTAAATCTCTTGCCTTTTTTTTGGTGCACTTTTGGCGCCTTTATGAACGGTTTTAGGGTGCATTCACATGGCACAGACAAAATACCGGTCGGATTTCCTGACCAGTATTTTGTCTATTTTTGGCATGTAGGGGGACGGCCCCAAGTCACCTTCCTTCACACTCACATGTTCATGTTCTGCCAGAAAACCTGGTTTAATATTGAATATGTTCTAACTTTTTCGGAACGCCAGCGGTATAAAAAAAAGGCCAGCGGAAAGTCCGTGCAGTGTGGACTGCTGCATTGTTTTTATATTTAAGTCTCTGCAAAAGGTTGACAGTCGGTTTATAGACGGTTTTAAAATCTGAAAACCGACTGTAAATCCGACTGAAAACCCTTGCCGTGGGGACAAGCCCTTAGGATTTGGTTTTCAGTGAGTTTTTTGTCCTACCTGGCAAATAAAGAGAGGCACCTACCTGGCTAACAAAGGGGGGCACCTACCTGGCTAACAAAGGGGGGCACCTACCTGGCTACAGAGGGGGCATCTACTTGGCTACAAGGGGGCATCTACCTGCCTGTAAGGGGCACTACCTGCTTATGGGGGGTTACTACCTGGCTATAAGGGCATCTACCTGGCTTTCTTCCAAAGCCGTTATGCAGTTAGGTGGAGTGGGTGTGGCTTTTGAAGGGCGTGGTATACCGTCAAGATGGGCGTGCCCATGCAAATTTTCGCTACGCGCGCCGCCCACTAAAATCTCCTGCTTTTTCATTTTCAAAAGTTGCCAACTATGAACAAAAGTGAGTTCACCCCTAAATGAAAATGGACAAATTGTGTCCAAAGTGTCAATATTTTGTGTGGCCTCCATTATTTTCCAGCCTAAAGGATGAAAGTTTCTTGTTTAGTTAGGAAAACAAACTCCATTGCTAGAGGTAAGACTCTGCAAAGATTGACTCACCATGGATGGACTGACTGTCTACAGCAGCTTGGATCAATCAGATAAGAGACAGGAGAGAGAGAGGGAGTGAGGTAGTTGGTAACCAAGAGAAACTTGTTTATTTTAAGAGGACATAAAGGGTGACATGTATGAACTTGGGACCACATGTATGAAAACTGTCTAGGTCTAAAACTCACTTTGTTGCCCACAGCAACCAATCGGAGCACGCCTTTAATTTTTTCCAGAGCACTATATAAAATGAGAGGGGCTCCTCTGATTGGTTGCTATGGGCAACAAAGTGAGTTTTAGACCTAGACAGTTTTCATACATGTGGCCCTTAGTGTCGACTCGTCAGTCTTAACTGGCTTTTTCTTAGTGTAGAAGGTGCCCGAATGTATAACAGTGTCATATGTGGGTTCCTTAATCTGGCATGTGGTATGCCTTGCCTGGCTTAGAAAGCGCCAAGTTTTGGCGTACAACTATTTATACATCTATAGAAGAGGGCTTCGACTATGTAAAAATGGGAGACTTACTTTTTCACAGCAAAGTAAATTCCATTATTTAAGTGGAGATGTAATTTGCACTGTTGTAATATTCTAAAAATGGCACCTGCACTATAAGACCTTGTTCACACAACAAATTTTTGACATTTTTTCTGATGCATATTCCACATCAGAACACACATGAAAAACCTATGTAACGCAAATAAGAATGCTTCTCCAAAGTTCACATTGGCACATATTTTTACAGATTGTATGTTGCAGATTTCAGAAGCGTGTCACATAAATAAGAAAAGTGAGCTGTCACATATTTTGCAATTACTGCATGTATTAGAAGCAAAAAAAACATATTCCAAGTCAGAACAAAAACCTGCATTCATAAAAGAATAAAATAAGCAGCAGAAAATTACACTATGAGAACATACTCTTAGGGCGACATATATTGGGCTGCACCATTTTTTGGCGTATCTTGACGCAATAAACTGTTGTAGCCATTTTCTATAGATATATGAACAGTTGTACGCCAAAACTTGCACCAGGCTAAGCACTTTGGATTGTGCCAAATATATGTTATGCAAGGTATTTCACATGCCAGATTTAGGAACCCAGATGCAATAGGTTCATATATATTGTTGCATTCTACTCCTCCATATCGGTTTAGAACTGGCGTGTCGGCGCCAAGGTTTATACATGTCGCCTTATAGTTTCTAGGAAAGGGAGTACCAAGTCTACATGACTTTGTAGTTGTATGTTGCTTATAATTTTTAGATGGTTCAGGATGGCATGTTCACTTTAATAAAGAGGTGCCTTATTTTTCAAGGGCAGAAGGAGCTCTGATAAGCTGTCATGCAGCAAGCAGTCTCAAACAGCAAGCACTGAGCAGCTAGGATGCTTCCAGGCATTTGCAAAAAGAATAGAGTCTTACAAATTATTTACACTCTTCCTTTCTTCTTCTTTGACATTTTCCTGGCAAGGAGCCAGAAAAGTAAAGAATAAATGAGCATAGTAACCTCAAGAAAGAGTATCTATAGCTATAGTAAAAAATGGATAAAACATTGTAAAATAATGATAAAAATGATATAAAAATATTATTATAGCCTATTGGGAGTTAAATCCTAAAAAAAAATCTGAAACGTATACTGTTTAATTTTACTGTAAAAATAGTAAACAAGTTTGTATCCCTTACTTTTTGAAATACTTTTTTTTATTTTTAAGACAAATGGAAAAATGAAATGAATTTTTAAAACCTTGGTACCACATGTCTCAAATGTATGGCACATAGCTCTGCAGATTAATAGGGGCACAGCGATATTGTAATTTACAGCCGCCATCTCACAGCACCAGCCATAATCAGATAAAAAGGGGAGGAGAAGAGAGATCACTGGGCGGATGATTTTAGAGGGGTTGCCAAATGAAAGTGTTACTGCCAATTACTTTTTGAAAATAAAAAAGGAATACCTTCTCTGCTCAATCACCGATGCTCCAGCGCTGCCTCTGCCATTAATTTCCCCATGTCTTCTGTTGTCTACTGGATTCCTTTCTGTTCTGCAGCTACTGATTGACTGTAGAGGTCATGTGTCCTTTCTTGACATCACCATTCAGAAGAGAATGCTCCAAATGGTGATGTCAGAAGAAAACATGTGAATGCTGCAGCCAAACAGTGGATGTAGCTTTGTTTTTCTAAGATTAGGGGAGAGCAAAGGAAGAGGCAGTGCTAGAATGGAGAGGAAAGGGGGAGGTAAGTATCACTTTTTATTTTCCTGCAGCAAATGGTAGTAAAATTTAATAGACAGTATGGACATAGTAAAAGCCTACAGAAGTGCGGTGTATGATCTCATGTTATGGGATCAGTACACATACTGTATTCCAATACATTAAAATGTGAAGGGAAAAGAAGTTGCAAAATAAAATTTTCCTTGTTTAAAAAGAATAATAAAAAAAAAAATTGTCTGAAAAAATGCACAAGGAAATACACACACAATTCATTTTAATGAAAAAAAATATTACATCAAAGTCAAAAGAACATACACTCACCGGCCACTTTATTAGGTACACCTTTCCAACTGCTCGTTAACACTTAATTTCTAATCAGCCAATCACATGGCGGCAACTCAGTGCATTTAGGCATGTAGACATGGTCAAGACAATCTCCTGCAGTTCAAACCGAGCATCAGTATGGGAAGAAAGGTGATTTGAGTGCCTTTGAACGTGGCATGCTTGTTGGTGCCAGAAGGGCTGGTCTGAGTATTTCAGAAACTGCTGATCTCCTGGGATTTTCACGCACAACCATCTCTAGGGTTTACAGAGAATGGTCCGAAAAAGAAAAAACATCCAGTGAGCGGCAGTCCTGTGGGCAGAAATGCCTTGTTGATGCCAGAGGTCAAAGAAGAATGGGCAGACTGGTTCGAGCTGATAGAAAGGCAACAGTGACTCAAATAGCCACCCGTTACAACCAAGGTAGGCAGAAGAGCATCTCTGAACGCACAGTACGGCGAACTTTGAGGCAGATGGGCTACAGCAGCAGAAAACCACACCGGGTGCCACTCCTTTCAGCTAAGAACAGGAAACTGAGGCTCCAATTTGCCCAAGCTCATCGAAATTGGACAGTAGAAGATTGGAAAAACGTTGCCTGGTCTGATGAGTCTCGATTTCTGCTGCAACATTCGGATGGTAGGGTCAATTTGGCGTCAACAACATGAAAGCATGGATCCATCCTGCTTGTATCAACGTTCAGGCTGGTGGTGTGGTGTCATGGTGTGGGGAATATTTTCTTGCCACTCTTTGGGCCCCTTGGTACCAATTGAGCATTGTTGCAACACCTTGTTGAATCTATGCCACGAAGAATTGAGGCAGTTCTGAAGGCAAAAGGGGGTCCAACCCGTTACTAGCATGGTGTACCTAATAAAGTGGCCGGTGAGTGTATATCCCTTTAGTGTTACAAACAGTAAAATAAACGTCAAACACAATTAAGTAAAACATTGAATATTCAGCTTAAAACAACATAACAAAAAATTCTAAAATGAAATAAAAAACAAAAAACTAAAATTCAAAAGGCATTTTTTTTTTAAAAAAAAAGTCAAAAAACTAAGAGCTCTCAGGAGAAAGGATAAGTGTAAATAATATGTAAACCTGTTCTTTTTGCAAATGCCTTGTGAAAATGTTGTGCCAAATGAGCTATGTTTTTCAGGGGTTAAATATATAATTTTGTTTGCATGGCACATCCAGTTTTAAAAGTTTTATAGCAAATAAAAAAAATAAAAAAAAAGATTTTCCAGCAGTTTCTACTGAAGATGACATATAGCCCCTCCATTTCCTGGATTTTATTTAGAGATTTAAGCTCCCTCATGTAGGATTAGACATCAAATAACATATATATGGTGACTTTTGCAAAATGGTGTGGTGTAAAAAGCAGGAAAAAGTGGCTGTAGATTTTTCTTGTTACAATCAGAATAAAATAACAAGCAACTGACAGAAATGTCTTTTGCTTGTTAATAGAACTACTTTTAAAATTTAAATTAAAACCGTAATACTGCATTAAAATTTAAAAAACCTAAAAATAAAAAAAAAATAATTCAATGTTTAAAAAAGAAAAATAGGTTCACGACCCCAAAATTTTTTTTCAGTGGCTTAAACCTACGGAATTTTTAAGTTTAATACCTACTAAAAGGGTCTTCATTTGACCGGCACATAGAATAGGAACGGCGGTATGCTGAGTTCATAGAACTATTGCACAGTCAAGAAAACTGAAAATTATATCCCATCCTAGGGGACAGGTACCAGTATCCCCGAAATCATGTTAAATTTACACCCGCTGGTTTTTTAATTTAAGGATTTTGGTAATACATCAATAAAAATTCAGAGAAATAAATAATAAATTTTCAGCGGTAATTAAAAACATTGTACTACGTACACTTAAACAGTATCTGATCATTTTCAGTTCTTTGATGGTAGAAGTTTGCATACAATCCTACTACAGACGTACATCACCGACTAATAAAACTAATATTTTTCCTCCACAGAAGGACTTGTGGTTTTTTTTTTTTAAACGAAAACTCTGTGCAGCCAGAAATGGTCCTTTTGTGACTGCCTGTGCCCAGGTTATGCAATTGTGCCAGGAGTCGAAAAATTAATTTCAAAGCAAGATTTCTAATACCTTGTTAGAATAGGTCTTAACCTGGTGCAACAGTGCACAGCAGGTTCTGGGTCTAATCAGCATTCACTGTTTTCCTGCTAAATAAATTACACTAAGGCGGCAGGCCCCCTAATATCGATTTTCCCAAAGGTTTTAAAATTTAGATTACACTGTTTCATATTGTTTCTAGGGCCTTAGTGGTTCACCAAACATCTACATTAAGATTACCACTCTATATATACACCATGAATTATCAGAATGGTTTTGTCAACCAAACTCGTCATATTCCTATTGATCATAAAGGGACCTGAGAACGACTACCACTGCATCAACAGGGTAAAATTATTTATCTAGTGATGTAAGTAGGGTATGGCGCTTTCAAGATAGTGTAGTGTTGCAAGGGCAAAGGATATATAATGGTCAGTGCTGGTAGTGGAGAGTTTATCTTAAAGGGGTTATCAAAAAATAGAGATCCAGACAGCACGTCCAAAATCAAGTGGTTTTTATTTCACCCAAATGTGCCCAATTTCTTTATAGGTGGGAAAACTTTCGAAATCGCCAATGTATCAAATACTTATTTTCCCCACTGTATATATTTGGTATTGCCAGAATCACATCAACTTGCAGAATACAGATAACACATCATTTATACCCAAGAGTGAACACCATAAAAACAAAACCCCTGCAAATATAGCTCAGATATGTTTTTTTCTCCCCTTAGAATTTTTTGTGGTTTCCAAGTTTATTCTATGGTATGGACACCATTAAAAAGAAAATTTTGTACCACAAATAAAAGCCCAAATATGTCTATGTAGATGGAAAAACAAAAAAGTTATGGCTCTAGGATAGCTGTTTCCATATAGTGGTTGTAAGGTCATGCAGTGGATGATAGTGCAGTAGTTTTTGTTACATACATGTGCATGTTACTGCAGACACTGATGTAATATAGTGAAATATTGCTCCACTACCAAAGATAGTATGCTTATCTGCAAATTATTTTATATAAGTGTAGCAAAATTAAACATGACAGATAATGCATCATCATATCATTCACAGAATGTTATCTAAGTTTCGATGATTTTTAATAGCTTTTGTTTGCAGATAAGACCAGATAACATGAAAAGCCATGATATGAGTGAATTTCTCAAAAATTTGATAACAATGATTCGCCGAATTTTTCCCAAAAATTTGTTTAGTTCTGAATTTATTCATGGCGAATCTCATTAAAAAACAGCTATTTCCTGGCTGCCTGAATGATGTTGTAGAACATTGTGCCATGCAGAAATATGCATAGGGAGCGTGGTTTGGTATTGAAACATTGGTGTGATTAAGTATCACATGCAGATAACAGGCGCCACTCTTAGTATCGCTTCACACTTCACTTTTCTGGGCAGTTATGGGCTCAAAACTGACCAAATAACTGAAGTGGGAACGCAGCCTGACAGGGTATTGTCATCTCCAGCTGTAAAGAACCGAGCTGAGGGCCAAGATTCAACTATAGTGTCAAAGAGCGCACTCCTTTTACACTCATCATCAGATGACTCCACAGATTATAACAGAACCTGTTCTGTTAAACGTTGATTGCTCAGGGTGTCAGCAGTAATTTTGTTAAATAACTTATTTGTCTAAAAAAAACCTTTAAAATACTGTTTGTATTTTTGTCATATACACACATCTCCATTACAGGCAGGGTATTCTTTTGGAATATTGTTCTCTGCGTCAAACAGTAAATTTGTGACTTATTTGTGTTAAAAAAAAACTTTGAAATACAGCTTGTGTGTCATATACACACATCTACATTAAATAGAGTTTGTTTTATTGTAAATTTTGATCAAACAATATGTCAGAAAGAGAGGTGGCAGGCCCTTCACAATGGAGGGGTAGTGGCAAAAATGTTCCTGGAGCACACACAGGTCACAGCACAGTAAGGGGACATCGCAGCAGGGGTCACTCGGCAAGGCCAGAGCTACCAGTGTCATCTAGCGGCCGTGTGTTGACCACAAAGCCTATGGTTGTTGATTGGTTGACTAGGTCATCCACTTCCTCACAGATGACATCTGACAACTCCAGCCAAGAGTTGGTGGGTTCGTCAGGTACAACCCTTAGTTGACATGGCCCGGGAGTAGATAAGGGGCCCTCACCTGTCCTCAACCTGCCTCTGTTCCGTTCAGTTCCCTCAGCCAGAGAAATACTATGTGCTGTGGGCTCTGCGCCACTATAAAGCGAGGATGAACTATTTGAGGACCGTGAGCAGCTACTGGGTAGAAAAGAGGTGGGGCAGACATCTGCTACTTCTTGCAGTAGTAGGGCAAGTAGTGATGAGGAAAGTGGCATGGGAGGTTATGTTGCGAGCGGTCAGGCTCTGTACACTGAGACCATTGAGGAGGACATCATTGATGGGCAAACACTAATCAATGACGATGTAGCTGATCGCACTTGGGAGTCGGGTGAAGCATGGGCTTCATCATCATCATTGGGAGAAGAGGGCAGCAGCTTACACGTCAGACAGCGGCCCAGCCAGCAAGTCAGTAGTGTGGTCGGGAGTCAGCAGGGTGGCAGTAGTGCGAGGTTGGGAAACAAATGGCCACGGGTTAAACCACCCGCTTTGCAGGTCCCTTCTGGCCCAGAAAGTAGTGGCGCAGGGGCTCACTGAGGCAGTGGCGGTAGCAGTCAGTCAGTGTGGAGCGTTGGTGGTAAAATCACCTACTCAGTGGTGTGGCAGTTTTTTGCCAAGACAACGGAGGAGGAGAACATGGGTATATGTAGAATCTGTGGGCAGAAAGTGAAGCGTGGCCAGGGACCTAACGTTGGCACCACGGCCCTTCGTCGACATATGCAGCATTCCCAGCAGTGACCTGAGAGAAACAAGTCTCAGATGTGGTGGCCCATCCTGCCGCAGCAACAGCAGCAGCACCAAGTGGCATGCATCCCATTATAGGCAGTCAAGGCTTCACCACCTCCGCCAAAGAGAGCTGTCTGTCTTTCCCATCATCTACCAGTCCAGATGCTCCTGCTCCTCGCCACTCATCATGGCTGAAACAGAATTGAATATAAGTTTGATAATTTCAGAATTTTAATTTATGGCATCCATCTTGTCTTCTTCAAACTTAAATTTTGTGTAATATTCTGTATGAATTTCTGACTAGATACAAGGACATGTTCTGTTCCGCTCAAATCATAATATTTGTCTAGAGAAAACGTCTAGAAAAGGGCCCTGGGATTTGAATAACAGGGCATAGCTGCTGCTTGTTTAAGGTTATTAGTTTAGTGAAACTAAGGTAGATGTCAAAAGTATTCATTTTTATTTTTTTTGAAATGGGGGGTTTTCATGATTTTAATAATTAAATGGTCTTTTACTTTAAGACACTGTTTGGGATTGAAACCCAATATTTTAAAGGCTATTTTCTTATCTTTGATTGGATTTGTAGTATGCCTACCTTCTTTTGAATGATCAAGGGCCAAAATACCCTTTAAAAAATCAGTCATCCATAATAAAGTATTCTAATCTTTTGAATAGAATCGCATTTTGGCATTTTTGTTTTTCGGGCCCCGTGGGAGACAGGGGTTGCTAAAAAAAAAGATATCCAAAACATTTTGGTCCCCGTGAATCGGATTGGGAAAATTTATCCCCGGAGTGAGGAAGGGGAAAAACGCAAGCCCCCCCTTTGCTTTGAAAACCTGGGATCTGCTACACGGGAGCATTTGCCACCCCTTAACAAACCATAGCTTCTCTGAAAAAAGGGGTGTTGGATCCTTTTAAATTTGGGCTGTGAGTAAAGGTTTCTCTATTATTTTTCCCCCCCACCCCCTACGTATAAAATTTGGGTTTATAGTTAAGAGTTAAATTTTTATAGAGTTTTTAAAATTTAAAGGGTTTGGGAAAATAAAAATTTGTCAAAATTTTGGGAAATTTTTGGGTTTTAAAAAGGGAAAAAATTTTTTACGGGTTTTGTTACCCTGAACTTTTTTTTGTTGCCCTTGAAACCCAGTGTTTATTTTTGGTTTGGGCTTTTGTTTTGTTTGTTTTCTCTGTGTTTTTCTTCTCCTTAGGGGGGCTCCCCCCAAGCGGTGAGAAAAGTTTAGCAAACTTCATACGGGTTTGGTTTTGAAATTTTTTAAATGCACATTAATTTTTTTTTTGTTGCTTTTTTTTTTTCCCCTTCTTTTTTTGGGTTTTGAATAAAAATGCGTTTTTTTTTTCACATAAAAATTTTTCCCTTTGCTGTTAGTAAAAACCTGTTTCCCTATAAAATCCCGCAAAAAAAAGAATTTATTACTTTTTCTTTTTAGATTGTCATTGTTTTTGTATGATTACAAACAAGGTACTGGGACAATCGCCAAAAAGGGCTCAAACTTTTTTTAATAAAAAGAAATGTCCACTGAGCAAGGATCCCCCATTTGAAGGGTATTATAGGGGGCTAAAAACCCATTTTTTTTAGTCCTTCTAAACGGGGTGGGTCTTTTCCCTTTTTTGGTTAAAAAGGTCCCCTTCCCAATAAACAGGGGGAAGGGTTTTCATCAATTTGGCAGAAAAACAAGTCTGTTTGGGCCCCCCAATGGGAATAAGTACTCCTATATACCCGGGAGGAAGCCCTTTTAACCCATATGCAAAAAATATAGGGGGAAAAACATACATCTTTTTTGGAGAAAAATGGCGTTTGGTGATACCGTAAAAAACCTCTAGAATTAAAATTGGGATTTAAACTTTAACGCTTCTTGTTGTAAAGAACAGAAAAAAGGGAAAAATGTTTTTGCAATTGGATGGGTGAAGCCAAAACGCAGTTGTTAGTTTCAGGGGACCCCAATAACCTGACAACCCCAAATTTTAAACACCACTGACACTGTTTAAAAACCTCTTGATACTACACCAAAACCCTTCAGATGGTGGGGAAACACAAAAAAGTTTTGATAAACCAAAAAAAGTTTAATAAAACCTTTTTGTAAAAGGATGCTGGATGACATTTTTACATGCTTAGTACAGACTTTGGGGTCCCAAAAAAAAGAAGACCTTACAGAAACACTCCTTAAAAAACTTAAAGGGAAAACCCTGACACCGCCCCTCTACCCCCGAGCAGACCCTTTCTGCAAACCTCCAAAAAAACCCAATATGCTTTTGCAGGAATATATCCTAAACCTGCCTAGGTCTTCCTCCCCGTTAACCCTTAAACCCAAGTCCCCCCATTTATAGAATCCTAAAAGGGGGCCCCAAGGAGCTTTAGTTACACCCATCAAAAGAAAATCACTACTTTTAGGAGATAAAATCCTTCAATTACGGGAACATACACTCCCATTGCACAAAAAAAAACAGAAACTAACGTTTTAAAAAGTACAAAACCAAAAAACATATGAACACATAAACAAAGCCCATTAAGGGAAACCAGGGAAATACCATATAAAAGCTCCAAAACATCATAAGAGGGGGGAGGGCCAAGACAAGTTTAAGCAATTTTAAAAGAAAACACAGGTAAAAGGAAAGAGAATTTTAAAACCCTTTACAGGCCCTTACGGGCCCAAAAAAAAAGGAAGGGACCATGAAAAGGGGCCCCCTTATGCCCCCAATGTTTTTAATTGCATTTTAGCTAAACAATTTGGGGGTTTACAAAAAGAACCCACGGGAAAGCCGGGGAGTTAAAAAAATAAATGCGTATCACCCACAACATTTTAGGACAGGGACATTGAACAATTTTTTCATTGTTTTTTTTCACACCCAGCGAACACAAAAAATTCTCCTTAAAAACAAATTTTTATGAGGGAGATGACAAGATTTTGGGCAGTGATTTTCCCAATAACAGGGGAACATAAAAACCCAAAAAAATTTTTTTTGATAAAATTTAAAAAAGGGGGCAGTTTGGGAAAGCTTTTAAATGATATACGACAGCGGCTAAAGAGCCCGGTAGGGGAAAAACCATTATATTTTTAAAAAAAGTTTTTGTTAAAGAAAATAGTGGATACCAAAATTTAAACACTAAACCGTGCATTACAACCTTTACATTGCAAACTTTTGCCCAAAGGGTTCTTTTAAAAACATTGTATACCGGGTTAATTTTTCAATTGCCACACTGGGAAGTCAATGGAGAATGTCAAAAACCTAAAGAGTTTATTTTAACCATAAATCAATTTAAAAAAATGAAAAGGGAAAAAAGAGGAAAATTTTGGATAAAACTTCAAACAAAACAAAAAAGAGGATAAAATTGGGAGGAAAAAGGGAAAGGGGCGATAAATGTACGCTTTCTCCATATGCTATGCCTCCCCCCCCACATTCCATTTTGTTTAAAACCCCCCTCGAGGGGGGGGCAGGCCCTAACCTTTCTCCAAATGCCCCCCCTTTTTAAATTCCCAAAAAGGGCCGGGCCTGCAAACTTCAGATGTTTCAATTGTCAAGAAACGGGCATTACCAAACAGTCCCCAAAAACCCGGGCGAAGGAACCCCGGGAAAACCCCCTTTCAAGCCCCAAAAAAAACAATTTTTGACTAACGGGGAACTGGGGACCCCCCTGGACACTGAGGACCCTCCAGTTTTCGCCCATCGATCTTTCTAACCCCCCTTTTTTTTTTTTCCAGTAATGCATCTTTTTCCCCCCCCAACGGGAGCCTTTTGGTTACTTGTGAAATTAGAGGGCAAAAAAGGCCCTTTTTCCTTATTGACAACAGGTGCTGGGGGATCTCTTAACACTGGTATCTTCCAGCACCTAAAAAGAGCGGGGTCTGGTAGGGGTAAGGGGGAAAATTTCCAAAAAATCCTGTGCCCAAAAACCCCTCAGTCAAAATTTGGCCCCCATCACCACTGAACACCCCTTCATCATTTCACAACCCCCCACTCACTTATTTTGGAAGAGATCTTCTTTTTAAAGCTTGGGTCACCATTTTTTTGCACCCCGGAGGGAAATTTTCCACTTGCAATTCCCGCACAAAAATACAGAGGACGCAGTGTACCTGCTGTATGTTGGCGGGTTTAATGACCTAAAAAAGCAGAGAAAGGGGGACATAACAGACCCTGAATTCTGTTAATTTTGGGCAAAAAGCCCCTAAACCATTTGGGGAAATTTGTTGATTCTACTGAAGGGGGGCCCCGGAGGGTTTAACATTCCACCCTTATAAAATTGAATTGCTGCCCAATTGTAAAATTCCCCAATAGGCCCCAGTACCCTTTAAAAGCCTAAAGCAAAAGGGCCCATAGCTCCAAAAATTGAGCCCCTTTTTTGGGAAGCAGGGGGTCATTACAAGAACCAGCAGCCCTTTGAAACGGGCCCAAAATCCACCCCAACAAAAAGAGTGGAAGGAAAAACACATGAAACTTTTTGCAAGCCCTTTAAGGGTCATCAATGATGTCGTGACACACCCCTGAAAAAGCCCAGGCAGGTTTTTTGAGGAATTTAAAGAAAGGCACCCTCTCACCCCCTTTTCTCTAGCCTACCTCTACTAAAAACCTTTCCCCATTTGTACGGTCATGAAGTTCAAGGACATCCCAGGTTTGTTTCCCCACAAAATTCACAATAAATCCCCAACCGTCCTATACTTCAAAAGGGGTTTTCATTTTAGTCCGTAGCAAAAAGGGAAAGCATCCCTTCCTTAAGCCATAGGGGCGGGCTGAAATTTGCGTAGAAAAAACCCTCCGAATTGGTTCTGAAAAAACTTTTGAATGTCGGGGGTTCCCCCACTCTGTGCACACTTTTAAATTGTGCGTACAAAACGGGTTCACCCCGCCCCTCCTAAACCTCGAGGGGAGCTTGCCCTCCGGGCACCAAGCCACACCCCGTCTTCACCTTTTGCTCTAAATTGAACCCTGCTACTTTTTTGCCAAAGGAGGTTCAGAGAGGGGATAGTGGAAAAAGATGGCCCCCGGTAAACTTAGTTTTGGAGGGAGGGGGAGACCATGATTTTTTTGGGCGCAAACCCAAACCCCTTACACTCCCGCGCCCAGTTTTGGGGGAAGAACCATTTTAAAACCCCCAAACCCTTGGTGTGTATTTTAGATGGCAGTTGTCACAGACGGGAATAAAACGGGTTCCCTTGAAAAATCTGGTTTTGCTGTGTAGATGACACACTACGGGGTCCCTTTTGAAAATTAGACCCCCCTCATTCTCCCCAGCGAGCTGAGTTAGGGTGGCCCCTCTTTAAAGCTTTTTTTGAATTGCCCTGAAGGCAAAACTTTAAAAAAATTTTTGACTCACGATATCTTTTGGTGGGGTCCACGTTTTTGGAAAGATAGGGAAAAATTGAAATTTTTTGACTGCAAAAGGGTTCCCCCGGTAAAACCTTGCAAAAAAAAATAGCCACATTTTTTGAAGTTATACCCCTTTCCCAAAAGAGTTTTGCTGTAAATTAAATGTAAAGGGCAAAAACCCAACCTTCCCCAACCAAATTGATCCCGGAAATTGGCAAAACATTTGGAAAATTAACAAAGGCCCAACAGAAAAAAAATAACAAAGCGCAAAGAGTGCAGCGAGAAAAAGCCTTTTTTATTTTTGATGCCCTGTAAAACCTAAGTAGGGTACTTTACCTGATTTTGGGAAATTTAAGATAACATTGCAATCCAATTATTCTCCTCGGGAAAAAGGGCCCCGTTTGGAAGTAATGGGGGGGCACCCCAGGAATTTGGGAGGCCTATGGACCAATAGTGAAGGTAAACCATTTCCCCCAAAATTCATTTTTTGCCAGCGCTGGCTAAAACCCGGGCGCATGGACTTCCCCAAAAAATTTGGAAAAGACGGGCGATGCGGAATTTGGTTTTTCACATACTTTTGTGGGCACCGGGTTTTCATTGTGATTGCAGAGAAAGGGGTCTGCCCTTGCCAAACATGCCTCCAACAGGAACCCTGGAGGTGCAGTGGGGAAAACCCCACCTTCACACCTTCCATCCAAAACGGGCCCTTTTCCAGATCCAACGGGTAAAACTTCAAACAGCGCCAAAGGGGTGGGAAAGGGTTTTTATCTTTATGTCTTGGTCTGTGTTAAAATTCCAATTTTTTCAGGGTGGTTTCGAAGCAAAACCCCACTTCATCTAAAATGGCTACCACAGCTGCGGGCGAAGATCTCCCAAAGATTTTCGTATCAATTTGGAAACCCCAAGGTTTTTTTCCCCAGTGATCAGGGACCTGCATTCATTTGGTAATTTATTTCAAAACCATTTGTGCTATGTTTGGGTGTAAAACAACAGTGGAAAGGGGTTGAAAGGTAAAATACACCCTCAAAGAAAAGCTAGCCAAATTTTTGCAAGGAAACGGGATGAGGTTTGGGCCCGACTTTACCTTTTTGTTTTTGGGGACTTTCGTAGTACCCCAAAGGGGGTGCTCCAACTATCACCAATGAGATTTTTTTTGGAAAATTTTCCTAATCACCCAAATCTCACCCCAGAAAACTGCACATTCATCTTTAAAAAACTCTTAATGTTTGGGCTATGTACTACAACTACAAAAACAATTTTAAAGGGTTTGGGAAACATCAATTTGGGGACCTGGGAACCTGTCCCACCTTTTTTGCCTGTCACAACGTCAAACCAGGAGATAATGTTTGATTCGCAAAATTTTTTCTTCTTTGGTTTTTTTTCGAAAGGTTTGGGGCCCGGTTTTAATTTCCCAAAATTTTGGGTACCACCTTTCCCCAAATGTGGGAAAATCGAAGGGAAAGGGGGAAAATGGGGTCCCCTGCTCACACTGCAAACGTGTTTAAACCCCCTTCCCAGACGGGGAAAAAGTACCACTGGGTGCTGCTACTACTGCTCCTCCTGTCAAGCCAGACAGTGAACCAGAAGATATCCTGAGCTCTACCCCCAAGTTAGAAAGGGCTTTGGGGCCCTAAGCCATCACCAAAAGACGCCCCGCTGAGGTTTAAACAAAGTTTTCCCCTTTCCCTCGCATGAAAAAAAGAAGTCGAGAAGCCCCTCCTGTACAATAAAAATTTCTTGGCCCTCAAACCCCCACAAGACTTCGGGGTAGTATTGGGGAGGAAAGGGGTTTTTTTTTTGTTCTTATTTTCTGCCTTTTCACAGGAAATTTACTGGCTCTGCATCACCGAAATTTACTAGGGCCCAAAAAGGGGAAAGGGAAAATGCCACAGGTGAGAGTGAGGATGATAACCCACTATTCCCGGGAAACCAAAAAAACACATCTGTCTATAAAAATTTGCATTTTAAAGTTCTTTGGCAAACCTAAGGTTTTTGAGGGGTAGGGGCATTATAAAGGGGGTTATGGTCAAAAAAAAGAATCTGTAAAAATGGTTTTTTTTTTAAAAAGAATTTCAGAACATTTAAAATGAACAGGATAATAAAAATTACTAAAAATTTCACAACACCATAGCCAAACCCAGGTTTAAAGGATTGCTTTATATGTACACATACTACACCTGTTTTCCCCCAGAAAAAAACCATTTTAGGAAAAATGGGCAAATTAAAACTTTCCCAGGTAATTCTAGCTTATCAGGGTTTTGGGGAAAAACACCAGTTTCTTTTCCCATAGCAAAGGATGGGCATCAAACCCCTTGGTGGGGGTTTCTTACGTGACCTTACAAAAAGTAAAACCCCCAATTTTCTATCCATATGTGGAGTGGGTTCAACACCCTTAGATGTAAACAGGGGGAACACCACAAAAAAACAGATTTAGGGGACATTCCAAACGACTTGGACACTTTTGAGGTATTTTTTCCGAACCCAAATTTTAGAAACCCCCAGGAAAAGGAGCACTTTACAAAAACCTCTGCTTTCCCCTGGGTTTTAAATTTCAACTTTTTGCAAGACTTCACAAAAACTACAGAACTTGAGAAAATTACGATTTTAACTCTAAATACCCTGAGTTGTAAAAGACCATCAAAGGACTCTTTTTAAAATATATTTGGGGCCCCATCCCCCAGAAAACCAAAATTTCCCTTTTGTGGAAACATCCGAAAATTTCATCAGGTTATTCACAGAATTTTAGGAGGGGACACATCCCTTCTCCCGGATAAAAATATTTAAGTATTGGTTCAAAAGCATACAAGTTTCTTTCCCCACAATGGGTTTGGGTCATGTACATTGCCAGACTGGGCAATGGGTACCCTGGGCCGTCGCCAACCCCCGATTTAAAACAATATTGAACAAATTCCCCAACAAAAACATTTGCAAAGGGGGGCGGGGTCATCCAGAAACACCTTTGATCAAGCTCAATCCAGTATTTTTTAAACCCTTTAAAAAACATTAAAACCGGAAACACAAAAATTTTAATAGGAATTTCACAACGCACACAACATTGAACAGTTTTGGGGGCACTCTTTGACAACATCAAATGATGAGATTTTTTGATGCCATTGAAAACTTAACAGCCAGAAACCCAAGTTCCCCTGCCCAAGGGGTTTAAATCAACCAAAATTTTTTTTTTTCTTAGATTTTCTCACCGCCTCAAATGGCGGGGTTTGCGCCAATATAGGGCGTGCCTTTTTGAAATTTTGGAAATTCAAAAATTTTTCAGTGAGAGTAACCCTTAAAACCCCCAAGATATTTTTCCAAAATTTAAAAATTTTCCCAGCTGAACATGATATAGGTACAGCAGGACATTGGGGTTTGCATGGCTTAAACCCCCCTCCCAAATGGTTTTAGTGGCATCTCCCCCGGGGGGGGGGGGGGTTCAAACCCGGGAAAAGCCCACATCAACACCCAAAAATTTTTTTTATTTTCCTCAACAACGGATCTTGATCAAAGGTAAATTTGGTTTTAAAAACCCTGAAAAAGTTTTTAAAAGGGGGCCCCAAAAGGTTTCCCCCGGACAAAATGTAACCCAAAAAAAGACCCGCCCTTCTTGATGAACATAGGGTTTTCTATTGTTTTTGGAATTTAAAAAATTTAAAATTATCAGAGAGAGGAATGAAACGAATTGAATATAAGTTTGATAATTTAAGCATTTTAATTTTTTTGATTTCCCTCTTTCTTCAAACTTAAATTTTTGTGTAATATTCTATGAATTTCTGACAAGGGGGTACAAGGGAAAAATTCTTCCGCTCACAACCCAAAAATTTGGGGGGCAAAAGTACGTCAAAAGGGCCTGGGATTTGAAAAAAACCGGTTCCCTAGCTGCTGCTTGTTTAAGGTTATTAGGATTATGAACAAGGGAGGGTGTCAAGTATTTTTTTTTATTTTTTGGTTAAAAAAATGGAGGTTTTCCTGAATTTTTAAAATAAAAAATGGTATCTTTTCCAAAAAACACTGATTGGATTTTAACCTATATCTTATGCTAATATTCTTATCTTTGATTTGGAAATTTTAAAATGCCCTACCTTCTCTGATGATCACACCTAAAACCCTTTAAAAAAAAACATGTCCAGTCCAAAAATAAAGGATTCTAATCTTTTGAAAAGAATCGCAGTGCATTGTTTTGGGGTTTTTTTGGGGCCCTGGGAGACAGAGGGGGTTCTAAAGAAAAAGATATCCACATCAATGGGAACAAAATTTCTTTACCGAGGGGCGATTGCCCCCCCAAAAGACAGAATAAAGCGTCCCCGGCCCTCCTAAGGGGGCAGAAGCCCACTAGTTCCTGTCCAAGATGGGGTACCCGCATCCCCCCTTTTCAAGTGGGGACTCTGCACTGTTCCCGGGGAACGATATGCCGACCGAGGGGAGAGTCCCAAGCCATCATTTCCTTTCGTAAAAAAAAAAGGGAGTACCGCCCCGCACAAAAAAAAGTTGGGGAGAAAAGGGGGGCCCAAATCTTTGAGCCTGTCGGTGGGCTTCCAAAGTGCCCTGGCAACAGAAATGGTTTAACTGTAACTAAAAGGGGCAGGGGACAGTACATATCCTTTTCGGCCCACTGAGTGGGAAATGCTTCCCCCCCCCCACCACACAGCAACTTTGGGCAAACAATGCGCTTTCCCCCTCCACCTTGTCAAACTTTCGATTCAAAGCCCCAAAAGTCCCCTAAATTTCCAATCCACCACTTCAAACCTCTACTGCAGGGGACAAAGTCTTAGTGCTCCCTCCCGCATACCCCATTTTGCAGGCCCCGGGGGAGTGTACAAAAAAGTTCTACAAACCCGGTTTGCCTGGACGAAAAAAAGTCACACAGGGGAGGGGAAATGCTCCACACATGAAAGGGCTAAATAATTCCTGGGTTTTTCCAAAGACAAAAAAACGGAACCAAGTTGCCCAAAAATGGGGAAAAAACATAGGGGGTGTCCGGGGGGCCTTTTGCCTAAAAAATTTGGCCCTTTAAACCCAAAGCCCTGGCCCCCCCCCGGCGCCCCCGTGGGTTTTTAAAAATCCCCCCCCGGTTTTCCCCCCCCCCCCGGTTCCCCCCCCCCCCCCAAGGTTCCTTCCCCCCCCCATTCCCCCACAAACATTTTTAAAATGGGCCCGGAAAATTTTTAAAGCACTTCACCTATTCCTACACTGCCAAGGGACACCCCCCCCCAACCAAAAAGGCTTTAAAATGCGACGCTTTCCCCCCGTTTGGGAAATTTCCCCTTCCCTATTTTGGACCCACTCTATGAAAAAGAGAAAGGCCATTAATGATTTAAATTTAAAGATCCAAGCGGAACCCGGAGTACTCACCCGTGTAATTTTTATTCAACCCCGTGGCAGCTCATTTGGACACCTTCAATTTGGGCCCGGGCCCCTTTTAGGAGGGGCCCCATTATTTGTCAGTCACCAGGAAATACCGGATAACAACGTCATTCCCCTGCTTTTATGCTTGAACAGAAAGCTCAAAATCTGGCTGGGCAGGGGGCTTTGGGGAGTGGGGGAAATACATCCCCCGGGGGCATAAATCTGGGTGGTTTGGGTGAACTGGAGGAGGAGGCCCCTGGAAACACAACAAACCCTCTTTGGGGAAAAGAGTGGGTTTTTTTTTCCCAGGAGAGGGGGAGCAGGAGGCAGCTGGGGGGGTAGAGGGATATGAGGGAAAATGAAAGGGAGATCCCCCAAACCCCAACCCGTGGCAGTAAACATGGGAAAAAGAGGGGAGGGAGGGCCCTCAACCCTTGCCAATTGGGCCCGCTGGGAAAGCTGATTTGCCCCTTGGGAGTGACAGCCGAATAGTCACCATCCAGCAAGGGGAAGAAATTTTGGCTCTCCCCCCCTCTTGGGCCCCCCAAAAAGGGGCCTTTTTTTTTTACCTGCCAAGAAGGGGGACAAAATCAAGTACATCCAAAGTAGTCCCGTTTGGGCCCCTGCCCCCTCGCGCCAACGTCCATCCTTCCAAAGGTCTGACCCGTGGGGAAAGGGGGGACCTCAGCGCTCACTACCCACTGCCACGGCTGCTGTTGGGGTTGGGAGAGGGGGGAAAGGGGCAGGACCAGCCCATTTAGCAGCAACCTGAGTCTGGGGTCGTTGAAGAGCACTTTTTTTCACTTTCCTAGTGAGGGAAAGGTTTCTTCCCCACGCAACTTTCCCGGAAGGGAACCCTTAAATAGCAGGGGTGTCCCCCCCTTTTGGGCACACCCCTTCCCCCACCCCACATTGAAGATCGGGTGGACTACTGAGAGCCCAAAATGGGTTTTTGGGCCGCAACTTGGGCCCAAATTTTCACTGGAAAAAGCTGTCATGGCCCCGGGCCGTAGCGTGGCCAATCAGAGCGGGTGTTCAGGGGAGTAGGGGCCGTAGTTTTCCCCAAGGAGAAACCCCACCCTTTTCCCCCTGGAAAATGTGGGGAAAACTCACCTTTGGGAAGAAAGAAACGACAAAGGGTCAGCCCCGGGGTTTCCCACACCATCCCAATGCCTTTTGCATCAGATGGGGATCCCATGATGCCTCACCAAACAAAAATGAGCCCCGGGGTTTTTTCTGGCTTCCTAAACCCTTTTTTTTTTGATGCTGCTACCCCCGCCCCCCCCCCCGCCACACATGTTTTGCCAATTGCTTCTTCTACCAACCCCACCAGCTTTACCAAGGGGCTGGTTTTTGCCACCCAACTCCACACTCTTCAAATGGGGCCCTTATGAGCCTTCTAAGGGCCAAACCCCCCCTTCACAGGAAAAAATACTGGGCCGGGGGGGAGTGGGGCGGGGGTGGGCGGCTTTTTTCCGCGATGACGAGAAAAGCCCTCCCCCTTCAAAATGAGATGCACGATTCCATCCAGAAACCGGAAAGGAAGAATTTTTCTATCACAATGTTTTTGCGGCCGGAACCCCCGGGCGGGAAAAAACGCCCGACGAAAACCCGGCAAAGGGGACTCGGGACGGGGTTTTTCCCTAGAGCACCATTTTTCTTTCCCTTTTCCCCGGCCCCGTTTTTTTTAGGGGGTTCCCGAAAAACCGCAAAACCGGCGAAAAACCCCCCAAAAACCCGTGCCCCTGGGGACATGCCCTAAAGCGCAGCCAACCCCCCCCACTCAGGTCTCCTCATGGGGCGGCCCGCTGCTGCACCTCCAGGTTTTTATCACTAATTTCCCCTCAAAATTTGGGTTATGCCTGCTTTCTTTCCACCTTTCCTTTATATGTATCAAAAGTAAAAGTAACCCCTTTTTAAGAACTACAATTTCATATTTTCTACCTTTAGGGTTTAATGCAAATTTGGGTTTTAAAATTTTTTTTTAAGGGCTATATTTCATGTCAGAATTTGTATGGATTCTTACTTGAAATACTTGTGTTGACAAAGCCTTACACAGACACTTGAGGGACACATAACGTGGAACTTGGAAGTTCTAGGTCCACAGCTAAGTTCATAAGAGCCCAGTTTGGCCTAAAGAAGTGAAGCAACTGATGAGCTGTAGTGGAAGTATGCAGACCGAGCTGCAGATTGACATAGGAAGCATTAGATAGCCTAAGTCCTTCAGTGTTACTAGTCTGGCCACCTGGGTGAGGACATAAAGAATACACTGAAACAGCTTTGATCATGTACATTAGCCATAAGCAATTCTGCTTATATGCACTTAAGAACTTGCTGTGTTTATATAAGCAGAACAGTTCTTAAAATGGAAAAATACTGGGAAATTATGACAGTAGCAATTTAATAATAAATGCTAAAGAATATACAACCACATAGCATGAGCAATGGCTTAGGATACAAACATATTCTGTGAAGGCTTCTGTGAGACTGGCAACCACTGATTCAGCAGCTTGTATCCCTATTGTTTTTCTCTCATGTTGTGGTTGTATCCCAAGTGAAAGGACTGTCGCCACCACTTACCCCTGTAGCAGAATGAACTGGTACAGAGAAGAAAGGGAGGACAGGGACAACTGTGTCAGTCTGGGTGCTCATGCAGAGACATTGCCCACTATGTATATAATAGCACATAAAGCTAGGCTATAGACAGGACCTAACTTGTATGAACTTGGTATCCTGCTACTGTTCCTATGAGCTCCTCATCAGGGCTGTCTTAAAAGCATTAGAGGCTACCAGATAAAGTAGTGCTGGGCTCTGCCTACACATCTACTTCATTTTCTTATACTTTCTCCAATCCTTTACCACACAAACAGAATTCTTGGTACATAAACAGGACGCTCTTCTTCCGATAATGGAATTGCACACTGCTAGTAATTCATGTCTCTAGTTGGTAATTGCCTCCTGTGAATTCAGTACAATATTCTGCTTCCAACCCTGTAAACAATAAAAAGTGCAATAATTTCTCTTGTGAATGTAAATACTCTCTGCTATAAGTCATTATTTCTTCCTTCTACCAAATTAGTGGGAGAGGTGGATGATCAGTCTCAACTCTGGTCTCTACACAGATTGACATGGGGCCCCCTGGCTTATAAGGTCCTAGGTAACTGTCCAGCATATTCATGCATTTAGGCGGCACTGCTCCTCATGCCTGGCGCCATCTCATTATATTTTATATGACAGCGATTGGAAACCCTAGAGGGTGGGAGATAATTGCAGCACCCAAGTAAGAACCAGACATCTTGTGGTGATGACTTACTGCCTGACCATCAAACCATAGTAATGAAGAAGTGCAAAGGAGATAAAGGGGAGCAAAAAACTCTTATGGTTAATATATTTCCATTAATGTAATATTGCTACTGTAATGATTGGCCTTCTTACACCACCACCTACTGTGTTTCTTTATAAAAGTAAGTCCTGATACAACCCCTTTAAATTCCTTCCTTTTAGGTGTGATAAATACGTTTGCATTTACAAATTTACTGTATTGTTTCAGATAGTATCTTTTGACTTCCTCACTGTATATTATTATAGTATGTGTAATTATTTTATAATGTGCTGCAGTTTTTACCTACTGAATATCCTATTTTTACCATCCAAAACATTGTATGGTATGTACAGGCTTAGGGGGACATGTATGAAAACTGTCTAAGACTTTCCTTGTTGTCCATAACAACCAATCAGAGCACCACTTTCATTTTTCCAGAGCAATATATTCAATAAAAGGAGAGTTCTGATTTGTTGATATGGGCAACAAAGAAAGTCTTAGACCTAGACAATGTTCATACAAATGTCCCTTAGACTGGCCAACAGGGGAGCAGGGTAAACCCCTGTTGGGTCCCTGGACATAGTTGGTCGGTAGAAATGGCAGGCCTGGGTTGTTTTTTAGAGAGAAAGGCAGACAAAGAGAAGTAGAAAGCAAGAGTCAGTGAGGCCCCCAGAATCAATACCATTAGTGTGCCAAAGAGTCAAACCCACTGGTGGGCCAAAGAATCAACTCCATTAGTGGTCTCCAAGAATCAACTCCAGTGATGGGCCCCCGCAATCAACTTCACTTTGGGCCCCAAGAACCAACTCTTTTGATGGGTCCAAGAATCAACTCCACTGGTGGTCCCCCCAGAATTAACTCCACGTGTGTGCCAAAGAATCAAACCCACTGGTGGGCCACAGAATCAGCTCTATTATTGGTCCCCAAGAATCAACTCCGCTTGTGGACCCCAGGCACCTGAGTCCAACATTGGGTGTGTACATAATATTCTAGCTATTTTTCTTTCTTTCTTTCTTTTTTTTTTTTTTACCTTTTAGATATAATTATTACATAAATGTCCTTATAAATATCTATTATAATTCTTATAATCACTACTCCCTCAAATCTCTACCTACCCTTTATCCTGGATTCTTATTATATCATCCTAAAATATTCTAGCTTTTAGTCGACAATTAAAGACAGTTTAAATCTTAAGTCCTTTATTTTTACCAGAGGTCATTTGCGCTTCGACGTTCACTGATAAAATTCATGACAATATTCTTCCACAGGAGCATATTGAGGAAGTAAATGGTATTTCTACGCTTATTTCCAAATTGCAGCATTTTCCTTAAATCTGTTAAGGTGCAGAATTCAAAGCAGCTCAAAGCCTGAACTGTTAAACTATAATACTAGCCCCTAGAGGACACTATTGCTTTATGAGTTTGTTCAGCATGAAATGCTTTCTCATGCAAATGCTTGTTATTATATCAGTTTGCTGTATGGAATAAAATGTCATTTTAATGATTCCAACCATTTTTTTTTGTATTAACAAGTATATTTATTAATTTATGAATACCAATATTGATCATATACAAAATGTGATCTGAAACTGTATCATGCAGCCTCTTAGACTGCGTTAACACTGTCATTTAGAGCCCCAACGGCAGTTCTGTCAGAATTTAGCAGACGAAAGTGCAGCATACTGTGTTATTTTTGCTGTCAAAACAACAGAAATCACAACGAAACAATGATGAACCCCATTATAACTCAGTGAGCTCCGTCGGGGCCATTCATACGGACTCAGCACAGCATTGCCGCTTCCTCCATGAGCAGAAGCCACAGCACAAATGTGGAATAAGATTCTTGCACAATGGGTAAACGATTTCTTCCTCTTGACTAAATCCGACCCAGAAAGGCTGCCCAGGACTGTACTTATGGTACTAAAAGATTATAGTTTTATTGGCATACAGAGGAAGACGTGTTTCATGTCTAACACCAGACACTTCATCAGTTCCAGTCCAATAGGTACTGGAACTGGTACAGTCCTACTGGACTGGAACTGATGAAGTGTCTGGTATTAGACACGAAACGCATCTTCCTCTGTATGAAAATAAAACTATAATCTTTTAGTACAATAAGTACAGTCCTGTGCAGCCTTTCTGGGTCGGATTTAGCCAAGGGGAAGAAATCTTTTACCCATTGTGCAAGAATCTTATTCCACAGCTCCTCTTTACTTCTAAGAGGAGAAGAATCTTCAACCGACACCCTGCAGCGGACAATGGTTTACAACAGTTCCAGAAAAATTGTTGTATTGAGCCTCAAAGTGTTGTGCCTGGATTTTGCACAACACAAGGAGGTGAGTAGTATATACCTACAAAAATACACTACTGTAATTTTATCTACAGTATTATACTAGGAAGAGCTGTATCCATTTTTCTCTTTCTTTTTGACAGTACAAATGTGAAGAGAGCCACGTGTTATGTTTAAATTATACATTATGGACCTCATTCATCATATGGAAAAAAAGGCATGTTGCTAAAAAGTAACCAGCTAAGCTTTAAAGAGATTTTCTCATTACAATTGTTAACTCTCTCTGGTCTGATTGCTCCATGCTGCCATGTCCGACCATGGTAAGTCACTCCCTGTTGAGTATTATCAGTAGCACAGCAGTTTGCTTATTTATATTTATGACAAGTTTTAACCCTCTAGAGCTCTATAGCCTTGTGCACTACAGTTTATAAATCTCCAGCAGTCATGTCACTGTAACAGGATCAGCTAGGAATAGCAAAGCTGAAATGCAAATCACCGCTAGAGAACCACCCACAGTCTGATCAGAAAGTGTGAGTCTAAAGCTGGCTGCGACTCTGTGAAACTGCATGGTGAGAAAACCCCTCCACTGTAACGGGCTCAACTAGGAAAAGCAGAGATAATGCACCAATCACTGCTATAGAATCACCTGCAGCCTAACCAGGAAGTTTGAGTCTGAAGCTGGTTGTTACTCTGTAAAACTGCATGGTGAAAAACCCCCTATAATAATGGAGTATAAAATTAAAATACGTTTGAGATATTCCACACTTAAATACCCTTTTGCCTAAAGCAGCCCTGGAAAATTGCCAAATATTAGCCAGGCTGGCAACCATGGTGTAGTAGTTATAATTATAGGGGTAGCACTAATGCGTAATGGGTGGTTATCATTGTTGTGTTGTAGTGTTGGGGTCCAGGGTTCAAAGCTCGCTAATGACAACATCTGCAAGGGGTTTGTATGTTTTCCCTGTGTTTGTATGGGCTTCCTCCAGGTACTCCCCTCCATACTATAAAAACAAACTGATAGATTAATCTGGAATCTAAATTGTGAGTCCCAATGGGGACTGGGACCAATGTGAATCATAACAATAATCTCTGTACAGTGATGTGGAATTTAAAATGATTTATAAAGGAACAAATACATCTACATTTTATATATTGGGCTAGCATTATGAAAAATCAGTTATGCTTGTAGTAACCTATCAAAGTGTAGCATTAATTTTCTTTTAGCAGTTGAAGAACTTAAAGGAGATGTAAAATCTGTAGTACACAAGACTACAGAGCTCTAAGGAATGAAAACGTGTCCTTATCTTAATCAATCAAAGCTCTGTTCCTAGAGATTACACACAGCAGGTGGTGACATCACCATAGATGGACAGCAGCTTTCAGCTATCAGATAAGAGAGATGAGAGAGAGATGGTCAGTAACCAAGATAAACGTGTGTGCTCTCAAAAGAGATAAAATATTTTGTATCTTCTCAACAAAGCAAAATAAAAACAGCAATGTATTTGACAATAGTCTTCATTAACCTTTCCCTACATTTTGAAAGCTAATCATTGTAATGAGAAAACCTCTTTAATAAGCCTAGTTACTAGAACCAATGTAATGTTGCTACATAATATCCCATATTAGGGCATATGTACATCTTAGTGACAGCTATGGAATATCTCCTATGAGCCAGAGTAGAGAGACGCTGTGTACAGGAAGCTGCCATTCTGGAATGGCTTCCATGTAATACGGAGGGTGGAAGGGAAGGAGTGGATACATATTGAAGCTTTTAAATTCAGGCAAAATGTAATACTTACTACAGTCAACACAATTACATTACCTGTCACATTTAAACTTTTTAACTACCTGCTAATTTATTAGTAGTTATATAGACTGTCTATATACCTATCTGTGTTTCTATGTCATATGACATAGGTAGACAGACATAATGACTGACTGATAAATTAAATGGACTTATTGAATACTAATTTTTGCTGCAAAAGGGTCTTCTGCTTATTATTGACAAGAGTTTCTTTACATATATACAGAATACTGAGAATAATATGCCCTCAAAAGTGTAGTGTTTGAGGTGAAATAGCAGTCAATGATATCTAGTCTGTCACCTATAACCAATTCTTGAGCAGGCTTAATAGTGGATAAAACTGTAAGTGGCTGCTGATGAGAAACTGAAGAAGCGGGTATAGCAGTGTGCAGAAAAAACATCCTTATGTCGCATGAGGTACATCTCTATACCCATCTCTAGAACCAAACTACGTACCAAAGAGGAGGTGGTGGGACTACTACTACTCACTTAGCAGGACTCTAAGGACAAGGACATAGTGGGGTTTTCTAAATATCTTGCAATTCTTGGCAACTATGCTATACTGTCTGAAATAAAAGAAAAGGTTCTGTCAGGGATTGTCAGGGACGCACACAAAGACACAGACAAGTGAGGCCCTGACACTGCCTTTTAGGGAACCCGACTCCTTAATAGGCTGGCCCCAACCAGAAGACTGATGGCTGCACTGGTATAGGTGCGACACAGACAGGACAAACAGACATAGAACTATAAACCTAGTCGGGCGGTCCAAAGTCGGCAACAATACGGGCAGCGCGGTACAGAATCGTGAGACAAAGAGAATAACCGGGGTGCAAAGTGAAAGGTCAGGAGATCACAGAAGCAACAGAAGAGAGCAGGCGAACTATAGGGCAATGAGCCAAAATAGCAGGCAAGGCCGGAAGGAAGCAGAGACCTTATAAAGGAACAGATGAAAGGTAGAACTGAAGCAATAGGCAGAAGGAACAAAAGACCAGATAGGAGAAGAAGGCTGTCACTCAAGAAGGAACAAAATTAACCACGAGTGTGCTGGAAGATTCCTGGCCACGGGCGTTGGCCAGGAATCAATTAGCACCCAGCACAAAATAAACCCAGTTCACACTAGTGATAAGAAACGTAGTCTTAAGTCAAAAACCATGGTTTACGTCGTACTGGCCGTGGCCGGCGACCAGAGCCAAAAGACGGGGGTGTTTCAGGCACAATCATGACAGGTTCATTTTGCATCTGCTTTAAAGTACAGTTTAAAACTTTTTGTGAAATAAATTTTGGAAAATAATCAGAAACTAATATGTATTAAAACTTTCAAGATATAAGACTTTCTTTGTTGACCATAGCAACCAGTCATAGCAACCAATCATAGCAACCCCTTTTCATTTTTTCAGAGCACAATATGAAATGAAAGGGAAGCTCTGATTGGTTGCTATGGACAACATAGAAAGTCTTAGAATTAGACTGTTTTCATACATGTGGCCCTTAGTACTTGTAATCTGATAAAGCCTTCAGGCATAATGCAGAACAGTTGGAATTCCCTGCAGCCTTGAAGGTAAATGTGCCAATTTTTAAAAATTTTTACCCATAGAAGTAATGTACACTTAATCTTCTTATGGCATTATCCAATATAATAATAATAATAAGAAGAAGAAGATTGATAAGAATAATAATAATCTTTATTTATATAGCGCCAACATATTCCGCAGCACTTTACAGTATAGAGGGTATAAGCACAGACAAACCAGACATTACATTATAAAAAAGCTACTTACAAATCAGACACGAGGTGTGAGGGCCCTGCTCGCAAGAGCTTACAATCTATTAGGGTGTATGGGTGAAACAAAGGGTGACAAGTGCTTGGTTTACAATGGTCCAGCCATGTTACATAAATATGGGGTAGTATACATAAAAAAGTGGATGAACCTGCCATCCCAACCATACATCTATATACAGATAAGTGCCTGTGGGTGCCAAAATGCAGGAAGTGACGAATGTGTGACAGAATTTGGAGGGATAACAGTTAGGGATCTTGGTAGGCTTGTCTAAGAAGATGGGTTGTCAGAGCGCACTTAAAACTGTGAGAGTTGTGAGTGTGCCTGATCACATGGGGTAGCCTGTTCCAGAGAACTGGTGCAATATGTGCGAAATCTCTATCTATCTATCTATTCATGACACCAGCTGAAATCTATCAGTAATTAGAAAGCAATCCTGTCACTTGGTGAAAAATAATATCAGCTGGTTCAACTGATGGCCTGTAAAAAGGAGTCTTATTACCAAGGTGCCACAGAAGAAACCTCTCATGATGGGTAAAGCAAGTGAGCTTTCTCAAGTCCTTTGCAACATACTGTTGGCATTGGTTACAGGAGAATTTCAAAACTATTGAAGGTTTCAGTGAGAACGGTTGGGGCCATAATTCAGAAGTGGAAATAACCTCATTTCACTATAAACCTTCCAGGTGCCCCCTGCAAGATTTTAGACAGAGGAGCAAAAAGAATTATCAGAAGAGTTGTCCAAGTCAAAGTCCACCTATGGAGTGCCACAGAAAGACCTGGAATCAGCAGGTTCAATTGTTTCACAAGTAAGGTGCTCAACCTCCATGGCCTGTATGCATGCTCACCATGCGAGACTCTTTTGCTGAACAAAAAGTATGTTCAAGCACGTTTAAATTTAACTCAACAACATCTAGACAAGCCTGTGAAATACTGAGAGAATATAGTCTGGTCAGATGAGACCAAAATTAAACTCTGTTTGGAGGAAAACAGGCAATGCACATCACGCTAAAAACACCATACCAACAGTGAAGTTTGGCGGTGAGAACATCATGGTGTGGGGCTGTTTTTCAGCACAGGGCACTAGCAAAATTCACATAACTGAAAGAAGGATGAATGAACAAATGTACAGAGAAATTATGCTACCATCTACCAAGATGATGAAGATGAAGTGAGCGTGGATATTTCAGAAAGACAATGATTCCAAGCACACGGCCAATGAAACTCTCATTTGAATAAAACTGCTAGAATGGCCCAGCCAATCATCTGACCTCTATCCAATAGAAAATCTATGGAAGGAACTAAAGTTCAGAGTTTATAGAAGAAGCACGCAGAACCTTTAGGATTTAAAGTGTGTTTGTATGGAAGAATGTGCCAAAATCCCACCTGAGCAATGCAGGCGACTAGTTTCTCCATACAGGAGGTGTCTTGAAAATGTCATCACCAACAAAGAATTTTGTACCAAGTATTAAATACATTTCAGTAAGCATGTTCAATACTTTCATTTCTCAGTATTACAGATAACTTAATTTATGGACATCTATGGTTTGATCTTTTTGCCTGTGTGAATTGGATGGGTTGTCACCAAAATTTGGGAGAAATTTGATGTCAATAGCACCTTTAGAAATACATATACTTAGAAAATTGGTGACTTATTCAATACTTATTCCACCTACTGTATGTCTATCTATTTATCTCTCTCCTATCTGTCTCAATCCATCTATCTATCTAAAATCTATCTCATATCCATCCATTCATCAAAATGGCTCAAAAGAAGATTCTATTTTACCAAGTGAACTGTTTGCTTGAGCATTTATTTTGGCCAACAAGAATATTAACAAAGGGACCTGTCAGCTTCTCTGATATGTTTCATTTAGTAGATACAAGCACTCTTTATAAAATCACAATGCTGGAGCAGCTTTTCATAGAACTCTGTGTTGTGCCGTTTCTCCAACAAGAAAGTGTATAAAAATATGGTAGGTGTTTCTGTTTCCTTGATCTATTGTTTATTTGTCTATACAGTCTAACACTGCCAGACTGCACAGAGACTTGATAAGGAGACTAGAAAGGTGCAATTTGTGATTTATTAAAAAAAAATTCTAGGAGAAATAGCATTCAGGAGGCACAATATATAGTTCTAAGAAAACATGCACCAGAATTATTATTTTATGGGAAACAGATTCACCAAAGCAGCCAGGAGAGCAGACAAGTCAGAAGTGTACATGTCATTTAAGTTGCAATTGACAAGCAGACATATCATACAACAATGAATACTCCATAAATTTGATTAACTTCCAATGTGGTAGGTAAAGCCACAGATTCTCCTGCTCTGCATGTTAGGGGAATCTTCTCTGCCTCCCAATTAACTTAACGATCCCTATCTTACTACACCCATAGCTTTATTTCTGCAGGGAGAGCTTACAATGGATTTGAGTTCCTACTAATCAGAAAGGATAATACGAGAAAATTTAAGCAGTCCAGCTGTCATTAGGAAAAGGTGTAATTCTAGAATTTACAATACCTGTTTTCTTATCTAAAATTAGAAGGTTTTTTGTTTATAAAATTTGTATCTTACCTCCTTGATGAAGTTCATGAAGCGGTTGCCGAACCTCCAAGCTTTATGTCTATGGCACTGCAAAGAGTTGACTGTCATCTGGGGTGCCCTCTGATAGCAAACAGATACAATATGAACCGCGTCGTATGTCAGAGCAGCATCTGTCTAAAATAAAGGGGAATGGCATTGGGATTGACAAGAATCTCACAACTATCTAACATATGATATATGTTATACTATATAATATATATAATATATATATATATATAATATATATATTATATATATATATATATATATATAATTATAGTGTTAGTGTTGCTCATCCTACACACAACCAAACTGCAAAAATGGCCAACTAGTCAAGACAGCAATGATTGAATTTATTTTACCACCGACAATAGAACAAGCATCCCCTCTCCTTCAGATTTTCTCTAATACATCATTTTCTTCATGCCTCACCATCAACTAGACTACCATCATTTTATAGACAATCATCTTGGCTATCTCATCCTATATTTCATTTGCAACTATTTAGCATATGCTTAGTTATGCAGATTATTGTCATGTAACTTCATTGTTAACATTTGCTCCTAAAAATCTAAATTTTAATATTTATTATTTTGTTAGTGTTTTGAAAATCCATCTTTGGCTTTCAACACTGACTGAATCCTTCTGGGCATGCTCTCGATCAAAATCAAGCATGTCTTGAACTAAATCTGATCCCAGATCTCTTCTACACATTCTCGATATTGATGCATACTGGTCCATTGTTCAACTCTACCCACAAGTGTTCGATTGGGTTAAGGTCTGGGGACTGTGAGAACCAATCCAGCAACTCTAGATCATTTTCATTGAACCATTTCTTCGCTAACTCCGACGTATGCTTCGGGTCCTTGCCCTGCTGAAACACTATGTCGTCCTTTTCATACCCATAGTACTCGAGTGTATGAAGTAACTCATCTTGTAGGATACTTACATATAGCTTAGCATGGAGACCACCTTTGATCCTGGTCAAGTATCCAATGTCTTTGGTTTTGAAGTAACCTGATATCATCAGGATTTCATCACTGAACTTGGCAGTTCCTTCAATTTCTCATTCTGTTAGCCCCCTTTTCCCTTGATTATTTCAGATCTATTTGCACCCATCAGACCTCAATCTTTTGATTTTCATCTCCAAATCACGTTTTTAATCTTCACGAATCCACTTTTTGTTTTTTTTTGCAAACTCAAGCTGACATTTCTTATGATGATATTGAAGTTGAGGCTTCTTCACCTTTTTTCGGCCCAGCATTTCAGACTTGTGTAATGTGCCTCACACAGTGCTTGCATGAATATCTGTGATCTCACTATTACGAAGCCACCCCCACTGTCATGTTAGTCACGTCAGAACTCATAGACCTTGTGAAAAGTTGACTTGTTGACTCCAATATTTTACCTGGATGTCCACCTCTTGACTTTGGAATGGATGGATGGACTTAATTTCGTATTCTTCCAACTGACAAGGCCTCACATGATGCAGTTTAGCAATTTTTTTGAGCCGAGAGATTGCTGACGATGAGCTGGATGATGCTCTTTTTTTCTTGAGAAATCTTCTACATGACTGCTTCTTGGTTTGAACCAGTGACCTTTAATTTGGCAATCAACCTTATAACACACTGAGCTATTTAGGGAATGTGAGAGCAGGTTGTAATTTGTAGTATACAAAAATAAAAAGATTGTTCAGTCATTTACTAGACTCGACCTCTTGGCCTACTATCCCAGATCAACCAGCTAATTTACACCACTTTCTGGCAGCCAAAAAAGGATTCACAAAAGGCCTATCCATTGTCTATCAAATGTTAACATCTGAATCTTTTACACCTAAATTTCTCCCATGGGAAAAAAGGGTTAGTAAAACACTTCACTCTGAACCAGTGGCGTACTGCTATACAAATCTCCTCCAAACTTTCCAAGTGTTTGACCCACAGAGAAACAATGAGGAAAATTAATTTATACTGGTATTTGCCACTAACCAGACTAGCACACATGTACCCTAAGGGCTTGTTCACACAGAGTCTTCACTCTGTGTTACAAGTGCTTTTTAGATCCGTCTCGGGGACCACCGACAGGACGGACCCAGAGACGGATCTAAACAATCAGCAGTGAGATTATCACTGTGGGCTATGAGGAAGACGCAGCGGCGTTCACACGAGAGATCGCCGCTGCGTGTTTCCATGTGAACAAGCCTTAATGCCTCGAACCTTTGTTGGAAACAATGTTGTCAACAGGGCACCATGCTGCATGTTTGGTGGGGTTGTCCTAAAATGAAAAGATTCTGGAAAGCTATTTTCCATTTGATAAAAGAGGTTACCAACCTCCATATTTCTCTGACTCCTGAACTAGCTTATTAGATCTGTGTTTAGATAACATCCTGCATTCCATCCGCACAGTCATTTTTCATATACTCATCTCTGCTAGATCCAAAAACCCCTGTCATCCTGATGTCGTCAGACGTGTTAATTTTAATTATCTTTGCGAAACAAAATTGATAGATCCTTCATATCTCTGTAAGAAAATAGTATTGTTATGGGAAACGTGGATCACCTCAAGGTACTTCACTCCTTCACCCTTCTAAGCCAACATCTTGTAGGATTACTTAATTTTGTTACACATTTCTCATGAAGTTTTTTTTCTACCAGTAACTATTATACACTGGAATTATTAGCACTCTACAATAAATGTAATTCACAATGTTTATTCTACGTATTTTACTCCTGTAGACCATCTGCTTTCCAATTTGGGAATCTTGCCTTACCTCCTGGAAGGCATATCTTCCAACCTAATGTATATGATGATGTACACTGCTAGTTTTGCTTTTTTTTGTATTTCTGCTACATTCAATAAAATTTGGTTAAAAGAAAAAGATTGTTCCACCACAAGGAGCAAAACAGTA
Organism: Phyllomedusa bahiana; assembly: GCA_025379985.1. Classification (NCBI taxonomy): domain Eukaryota; kingdom Metazoa; phylum Chordata; class Amphibia; order Anura; family Hylidae; genus Phyllomedusa; species Phyllomedusa bahiana. The sequence continues at coordinate 38,175 of JAODAL010016193.1, read as the reverse complement.
GCAATGCGGTTACATGACATGAATCTGCATAACTAAGCCTATGTTGAATAGTTGCAAGTCAAATTGATGTATGAGATAGCCAAGCTGTTTATAAAATGATGGTAGTCTCATGTTCAAAGCTGTAGTGGATGGTCAGACATGGAGCTTGAAAGACAAAAGTTCAAAACATTGTTACTCTTTTGCTTGTCAGTGTATAACAAATAGTATTATCCATAGGATGTTCAGTGCTGATAGCTCTCCTGATGTACCATGTAAATGTGCTTGTCTTTTCAATGAGAAAATAACACTGGAACATTTTGTCTTAGACGTCTACATTGTGACATTCCTAAATCCTAAATGTACAGACAGCACACACAGCGAATATAACTGCATGATTACACTTCATTAGAACATACCGAATCAAATGTGTATCACAAATACATAAGAAACATATATAGATGAAGGTTTCGAAAACACAGCAACATGAATAGGTACAGGGATAAATCATGCAATCCACAGTGTATTATAAATGTGTTTATATCATGAATACCCCAAAGTAAGGGCTAAACAATAGATATGGGGCAAAATCCACAGTTCATACATAGGACCAGGGCCACCATAGGGCAGTATCGACAGTATACCTGGCAGGTGCCCCGATCACATTGAAAAAGGGGCCCACTGATATGGTGCAAGATGGGAACTGGTAATGAGTGGGGGCCCAGATGATTCAGCTGTATGGGGCCCTAAAATTATTAATTGCTGTCCTGCATAGGATGTCTATTCATAATGAGCCAATGCATAATCATACAGTTGAAACCAGAAGTTTACATACATTACATAAAAAGAAACATATACATGTTTTCTCACTATCTGACATGAAATCAGAATAAACCTTATTTGTTTTAGATCAATTAGGATTACCAAAAGTATTTATATTTTCCAAATGCCAGAATAATGAGAGAGAGAGAGAATTTTTTTGAAGGAATTTTTATTAATTTCTGCAAAGTCAAAAGTTTACATATACTAGGATTTCTATGCCTTTAAACATTTCTAGGGAATTTATGGAAGAACTCTAACAGCAGATCAACAGTGTTCTTAAATCCCTATACTATGCAACAGGCAAATAGGATTAGAAACAGATTTTTATCTATGGAATTTCTGTGAAATGGGGTCTTATGGAAGACCGGTGTACACCAGCTGCCCCCGCCCTCCTCCCCCTCCCCCCAAACTGCAGCAATGGAATTTTGGGCACCGAATGAAATTTTCTGCAAGAAACCAGTATATGAAAGTGATTTCTTTGGAGAGATTTCCTAATGGTGTCTTGTGCACAAGCTGTCCCCTCAAAAGTGCAGGAAGGAACTTTAGGCAATCAAAATAAAGATAGTAAAGATATAGTAGTCAGCAGCAATATAAAAATCCCTAACTACTACTGTCTAAGATTTCCTAATCTTGCTGTACCCCAACCCTAACTAATTTATCTACCAGCTTTTCCTTTGCTGGGAAATGGTGTGTCTGCCTGCTTTGAAACAAGCAGAGAAGACAGAGCAGTATTTTCAGTTCACAGACTGTAATCGAAATGGCGACTAACAGGAAATACAGTCTTATACATAGAACAGGGTCATGTGATTTTAGCAGCTAATGAGATCACTACACCCTCACTGGTGATGTTTTTGACACCCTTCTGTGCTCTGCACTGATTGGCTGACCACCAAAACTGAAGGAAGCAGCTGAAAATGGCACCGAACGGCCTTGCCGAACCCGAATTTTACCGAGCTTGCGTCAAAAATTTTTTTACTGAGCTTTCGACTCAGGTTTGAAAAAATGTAATGTTCGTCCCAAACTAACCTTTTTCTGAACGGTTCACTCAACACTAAACAGGAGCACTGTTCATTCTTGTTTGTTCACGTTGTTTAGTACTGGGTTTAGTTAGTATTGCAACATTCCTCTTTATTGCTCTTGGAAATGTATTTATAAGTTGACAACAGAGGATTACCATTTCCTTTGCCAAGTGTACCCTATTCCTCCATGTCCAGGAGAAATTAACAGAGGAATAGCATAACGCAAAGTTGTAAAAAAATGCCCCAGAATTGTTGTTAAATGCAGAATACAAGTATTTTCTTTATCAGGCAGGAGAGTTGAGGGGTATTATTTAATTTGATGTTCTCAGATTCAAGTGTATACATAACCTTGCTTAGATTCTGAATTTTGCCTTTATTGTAGGATATAAACAGGCTGTTAATTTTTTTATATACATCTTGAAAATAATGGTGCTTACTGCCTATCAGTGATGTCACTTTATAGTAATTGCAATGAAAAGGTAGTTTAAAGATTATTAAAACTATAATGGAGTCTTTTCCTTATTTCTTTTACATTGAAGTATTTAATAAGGTCCCTTACATTAGATAAAGCAAATAAAAATGTTTTGCGACTTGTCCAGATACATATTAGACTTATTAGGATTTTCCGTTTCATTTCATTTAATTTATGTCTTTGCATATTTAAATGCACATATTTCCCTTTGTTCTCTTTTTTATTGCTACATCTTACTTGTTCTTCTTGTTTACAAATTAATATTTTTTGTACTTATTGTGTTGATCTGATTAATTAGAGAATTCAACATTCTCTTGGAGCATGCGTTCTTAGATTTATGCTAAAGCCTTTTAGTAATATTAGCATAAAGCTGATTCAAGTGACAAAAGTTAATTTCTAGGGTAAACTACTTCAATTATTGAAAGATAAATACTATTCCAAAGAAGCAAATTTAGAATCAGAGTTAGTGCCATTTCTGAACCAGCTCCAAAACTGCCGCAGTACATTGGCCCAATGACCTGGAACCTCTGAAGCTGCCAATGTATCTTCCACTTTGTATATATGTGACCTCCTTACTGTAGCAGCAGATGATGAACAACACTGGAGGCAAGTGGCATCTGGACTCTGAAGAGGTTGTGATTCGAGGTGGAGCTCACTCTAGAGATACAACCACAGGCTACACAGAAATTTGCAGGCATGGAATTCTCCAAGCGAAAAAGAAAGTTATAAAATTTATAGGGTCAAAAAAGGATGTCAGAAAGGGAAGAAATAGCTAGCGATATATTAAGGGGTGACAAAAGTGTTGTACCGGAAGAACAATGCTAAAGAAAAGAGGCTCTGATTATCATAGGACACTCTTAAAACTTAATAGAGGGTTTACAAAAAGATCAGCTTAAGGTTTTGGAAAAATTAAGTCTATTTCATTCCTACCAAACAAAACTATTTTTTTTATTTTATATATGTATACTTCAGTTATTGAATTTCTTTCTGTTGACACATACACACTTGTAAAATGGCAAGCAAAATTAATTATAAAAATTAAAGAAATTATTTGGGTATGCAAATATACAGTAAATGTGTGTTCTTCTGTATATAGCTCTATTTGGCTCCCACTCTCATGATGTCACCTAGAAATGTAAAGTTACTGCATGGAGTAAAGTATCCACAAGTGCAAAATTGTTAACATGATCTTTATTTACACTATAGAATACAATGCTTGCTTAAGTTACAATAGCCTCTGGATAATTTTTTTTCCAACATACAATACACTGGTCTTTCCTTGGACAATGTATCTTGAAATCACACAGCACAGAATGTCACAGACAATGCAGATCTGGGGTGCATTTGATTGATTGAAAGATCCAGCCAATTATTCTGAACATTTTACTTGTAAAAAAATGTAGGACTAAAGTACTTGCAGTGCTTGGTGGTCTTGTAGTGCCTATCTACAGGACTGTGCAGTACCTGTTCTGTACTACCCCCTACTTTTACAAAGGGTAAGCTATTCTTTTGGAAATCAACTGTAAATGGTTTTCACTATTTTTTTCTTTTTTTTTTTTTGTATTGCACAGGACTCTGAATGAGCTCCTGACCTCACTGTAAAAAAAAAAAAGTGTTTAACGGCTTTTAGCGTCTTTTTCTGACTTTATCTTTGTTACTGATTCATTTACTTTTGTTTTAATTTTTTTAATCATTTTTGGCTGATATTTTAGGACTTTGAACCCAGTTACTAATTTACATGGAATTATAGTCTTAAATTACATTAGTTTCAACTTACAATGAGAAAACTTTATAATGGCATCTTAACACACTCTAAGTTACTTTTTGGGTGTTAAAATAACTTTGTATTTATTGAGTTCTGATGTGACTATCAAGTGTCCTTGTAAATTAAATTAAATTATAGAAACATAAATAGGCATATTGCTTATAGAAAAACAGAGCGTTAAGGCAAAAACATTTAATTTTAAAAGGGCCAAACTTTCCTTATTGAGGGACGCAATACAGGACCTAGACTGGGAGCAGCTATTAGCAAATAGTGATATAGAAGCCAAATGGGGGAGCTTTAAATATACTTTGGGGAAATTTATTGCAAAATATATTCCTATGGGTAACAAGTATAGGTGACTAAAACTAAAACCAACATGGCTTCTACCTTCTGTTAAGAGGGCAATAAACAATAAAAAAGGGCATTTAAAAAATATAAGTCAGAGGGCTCGGCATCAGCCTTTGAAAATTACAGAGAGCTTAATAAAATCTGTAAAAAAGTGATAAAAGCAGCTAAAATTCAAAATGAAAGGCAGGTGGCCAAGGACAGCAAGACTAACCCCAAGAAATTATTTAAGCATATAAATGCCAAAAAAGCCAAAGTCAGAGCAAGTAGGACCCTTAAAAACCTGTGATGGGGAGCTGGTCACTGGTGACCAAGAGAAAGCAGAGGTACTAAATAGGTTCTTCAGCTCAGTATATACTGTCAATGAGATAGTAGTTGATGGGGGTGGGCCAAATGCAGATGTAGGTGGTGCCAGTACTGTTAATACATCATCTGCTATAATTAATTGGCTCAATATAGAAAAAGTCAAAGACAAGTTAAATAAACTGAATGTGAACAAGGCTCCAGGCCTGGATAGCATTCACCCAAGATTTCTTAAAGAGCTCAGCTCAGTTATCGGTGTGCCCCTGTACATGATATTTAGAGATTCCCTGGTGACTGGTATAGTACCAGGAGAGTGGCGCAAGGCAAATGTAGTTCCCATCTTCAAAACAGGCTCCAAGTCTTGCCCAGGTAATTATAGACCAGTAAGTTTAACATCTGTTGTGGGAAAAATGTTTGAGGGGCTCATAAGGGACTATATACAGGAGTATGTTGACAAACACAATGTTATTAGTGATTGCCAGCATGGATTTACTAAGGATAGAAGCTGTCAGACCAATCTGATCTGTTTTTATGAAGAGGTGAGTAGAAGTCTGGATAGCGGGATAGCTGTGGATATTGTGTTTTTAGACTTTGCAAAGGCATTTGACACTGTCCCGCATAAGCGTTTGTTGGGTAAATTAGAATCCATTGGGTTAGAGATAACAGTGTGTAATTGGATTAAAAACTGGCTGTTGGATCGTACTCCGGGAGTGGAGGTAAATTACTCCTAATCTGAGTGGTCCCCGGATGTGAGTGGTGTGCCGCAGGGCTCAGTATTGGGTCCTCTCTTATTTAATGTATTTATTTACGATATAGTGGAAGGGATCAATAGCACGGTTTCGATTTTTGCAGATGACACCAAGCTATGCAGGGTAGTGCAATATATGGAAGATACTCATAAATTGCAAGCAGACCTGGACACACTGAGTGCTTGGGCATCCACTTTGCTAATGGGGTTCAATGTAGATAAATGTAAGGTTCTGCATCTGGGTAGAAATAATCTACAGGCATCATATGTCCTAGGGGGAGAAAAACTTGGAGAATCGCTTGATGAGAAGGATCTGGGTGTTCTTGTAGATCATAGACTACTGAACAGCATGCAATATCAATCAGCTGCCTCTAGAGCAAACAAGATATATGGTGTGTATTAAAAGAGGCATGGACTTGTGGGACAAGTATGGGGAAAAATTATTTCAAGTGAAGCCCCCTCAAAGGACAAAGGGACATTCCCTTCGACTAGAGAAAAAAGGATTGAATCTCCAGAGGAGAAGAGCGTTCTTCACTGTAAGAACTGTGAATCTGTGGAATAGCCTGCTTGAGGAGCTGATGACAGCAGGAACTGTAGAGAGTTTCAAGAAAGGCTTAGATACCAACCTGGAACTAAAGAATATTAATGCGTACGTGTCTAAGTAAAATTCTGGATCCTGGCTGGTGGAGGCTCTGGGGTCAGAGATATGGTCTCCACTGGAGCAGATTGGTTCTTGCCTTGTGGGTTCCAGGGCATTAACCAGTGGTGAGGCTGGGCTTAAAGTCCTTGTCTGTCTCCCTCACCCACATTTTCCGCACCCTTGGTTGAACTTGATGGACACGTGTCTTCTTTCACCCGTACTAACTATGTAACTATGTAATTATGAGAAAAGCAGGAATGTTAAATTACAGTTCTTCTTTAGTGGATGCAGAAGGGCAAATCCTATAATTACAATATTTATGGGGGAAATAAAGACATTATAGAAACAAATAATTTCTCCCTCCATCTTCCTATAAGGAGAAGAAATAAATAAAATCAATACCAAATCAACCTCAAAATTTACTCTCTCTAATGACTCTCTCAGGACTTAAACAACATAATCAATTTCTAATGGTAATATTATTGTAATAATATTCAGATATAATGGTAATGGTATTCTAATACAATGGTAATTGTAATTCTAATATTATTAAAAATATTTGCCCTCTTCCAGTTGGAACATGTTTTTTCTGATCTTCAAAAAATGTGAGGAAAAGAACCTTTGCTAATTCCTATTTTAAATTACTGCCAAAGACTAATATAAAATATAAACCATCCAATAAATCTAACTATTGGCTGTTGTATCTGTTACACCTATACTAAATACTACCTTTAAAGTCATAGACAGCTTTATGCTTTAATTTTTCCTATAGATGATTGTATTTTATTGCATGACAAATATCATGTAAGTTTAATGCGCATTGTACCTTGATACTACTCTATAAAAATTTGAGATAGCAGTTGTCACAGGGCACATGATATTTATAGACATGCAATGGGAAGTTTTTCTATGGTTTGAAAAACCACTTGTAATGTAACACAAAAGTTATTCATGAAACTTCATTACATCTTGACAATTGTGGTTAATAGTAAAGCATATAGGCACCTTTTAATGTGCCTAACAGGTTTTTCTTTTTTAGAAAAAATAGGTTTTAGGTGACATTTTTAATATAGAAATTTTAAAATTATATGTTAATAACACTGTACTTTAAAAAAAAAAATAATAATAATTTGAAATGGCTTTAAATTAAATGTCAGGTGTAACTCTGTTGAAATGGTGATAATATAAATGATAGAACTTCTAATATAAAATGTGATGTTGTACATCTGTCATTAACTACAGCCAAAGCTCTGACTTGTCCGTACCGTCATTATGCCATCCAGAAGTCCAGTCTCTGGCTTGGGTGGGGCTTGCAGACGTTCCATTGACCACTTATCTACTATGGTGCTCACATAAGGGTTATCTACATTCAGAATCCGGAAACCAGTTAGATTTACTCCAGAGTAACGATATGGTTCCAAATCCAATGCATAGAGGTCCTGTTAAAGAATATAAAATATTTTGTTAGAACCATATCATTGGATCATGTATGTTTGAATAAAGAAATTCATCATCTTTTAGGAAGCTTTTGCCAACAGTTAATACATGAAAACTTTATGCAATTATGTCAAAGAGAAAACTAATGCAGATCTGCACCGATCTTAAGAACATCACCTCATTCTTGTTCTTACAGAGGACATAGGAAACTGAGGTGTGGCTGCGTATGCGTGGCTTTTTCCATTAACCTTTACGCAAGGGCTTGTGCCCCAGATAAAACAGCTGCTGCCTGAGCAGACTGGTGGTATGTCTCCGGCTTCCAGCCCACTGCCGTACTCAGAGCGCACTTACAGTTAAGTACTACCGCAGAGCAGGGATGTTTCTGCTCCATGACCTGTAGAGTATCCTGGTGGGTCACAAGTGTGGCTTTTGACCCACTGGACTATAAAGCACAGGTGGTGTGATAATATCTTCACGCTGCTTGTGCCGGAAGTAGTGTAACTAAGTAGGCAACGTGATGTTGTCACACCGCCTATATGAGGACACAGGGAGGATCGGGTTTTTTCATCAGGTGAATCGAGGCCCTATACACTTGCCTACAATGGGGCCTATAGATTTACCAACCTCCTAGGGCAACCTATAGACCTACCAACTACTGAGACGACCTATTAACCTACCAAATGGGGGGCCCTATATTCCTTCCTTGCTACTAAAAGTAGCTATATATCTACATACCTATATGGGAAGCCCTATGTATCTACTTATCTACTGGGGAACCTATGTATCTACCTACTTACTTTGTTGGCCTATATTGTGTGGTTGAGGGACTTTAAAAAAACAAAACCAAAAAAACTTTATTGTATTACCTCACCCCTATTGAAGCTACGATTACAGTATTTCAGGACATTATTCCTTCTCAGTGTTACTTTTGCATAGCATCATAGGCAGATGCTAATTTAAGATCCAAGTACCTTTGTTAGGCTTTGCTGCTGTGGTAAAGCAATAACTACCCCATAATTTGATTGTGGATTGATAAATGACTGACCCCTCTCTCCTGTCAAACACCTTAAATGCTAAAGTTGCTATTGATGACTTATAGCATTGGTTATGATGCCTAAGGCTATTAGTAACAGCTTGGGATTTGGGATCACAGGGCACATATCACTAAAATCTCACAATTCTAAAGTTTTGCAGAAGAAATCCCTTAATGGTCACTAAATAGACATAACAACACTATGTAAGCTTGGACTGACCCATAGGGGAATAGGGGAAACCCATGGTGGGTCCCTGAGAATGTTAGACTTGAAGTTGTTTTTAAAATGCATATGCTTCCTTGGAAGAGGCAGAAAAACAGAGAAAGAGAAACAGAAAGCAAGAGGCAGAGTATAGGAGGCATATACAGTCCTTTACAGCAGCTGTAGGGTGGGCCCCTACAATAAACTCCACCGGTGGGCACAGAAACAGCACAACTGGTGGGCCCCTAGCATCAACTCCACCTGTTGGCCCTAGTCTCCCCAGTCCAACAATGGATGTAGCAGTGTTATAAGGTTAAAAAGAATATCCATTGTTTATCATCACATTGTTTTTATGTCAAACATTCTGGACTAATTGTTTTTGTTATACACTGTTAGGCCATGTTCACACGGCTTATTCACGCCGGATTTGCGAGCCGGATTGCACTCGCATTTCGGGCGTGATTATGGGGCGGGGGTGGGGTCGGGACGGCAGCGCTGCCCGCTGGCCCCATAGAGTTCCATTATCCACGGCGTGTATTGCGCCTGGATAATGTGCATGTCACTTTCTCCCCGCCCGGCGGATTCGCCGAGCGGGTAGGAGCGACGGAATCCACTGTTCTCTATGAGAACAGTGGATTACCGTAATTACTCCGACGGATTGGCGCCGTACTGCAGCGCAAATCCGGCGCGGAGTACGGCGCCAATCCGCGGCAAAATAAGCCACGTGAACGAGGCCTTATAGGAACTCCATTTTTCTGAAAGTCCAGACTTCCCATCACACAGCTAACGAGTGTATTTATAAAATTTAGCCTTTGTTTAGACATTAAAAGTTAGGATATGTACTGCAGAGTCTTTGAGGCTATCATTTAACACTATAGCTACTGTAAAGGAGAAAAGATAGGAGCATAGATGTTTGGATCTATTTCAGCATATAAAAAGGTGTATATTCCCTTTTGGGCCAAAAACTGACTGGCTCTTCAGGTAAATATCAATCATTGAGCACTAATTTGGTATTTTAAAGAGGTGTCCTTTATCATGCTGTTTTACAGAGCCACAGCTAGCTTTAGACTCACACTTTCTGGTTAGGCTGTGGGTGGGCCCACAGAAGTGATTGATATATCACCTCTGCTGTTCCTAGCTGATTCTGTTACAGTGACATGAGTGCAGGGGGTTTGTAAATAGCAGTGCACAAGGCTACAGAACTCTAAAGGGCTAAAGGCTGTCAGTAACAAACAAGCTCAAGTTAGGGTCTTTCAAGATAAGAAACAGAGCAGGGAGTGACAACAACAGTCCAACCACTGCTTCAACCTATAACAGCAGAGAGATGATTTGCTACTAGGAAGGTTGTGTACAAAAGCTGGAGATCTTTTCTTCCTCTTAAGGAAAGCAAAATCAAAAAAGCAGTGTGTTTGTTAATAATGTTTATTTACCTTCATTTACCTTGCCTACATGTTAAAAGCTAATCAATGTAATAGTTTAGTTGAGATTTATAGTATTTATCTGCCAGTTGAAGTTGCCAGCATAGTGATGTCATCTGGTCACAATCCAGCTGTGGACCAGAGGCAGGCAGTTCCATTTTACAAGGACAAGAGAGGAAGAAGAGGAGTTTTTCAAGAAACACTAACCAGTCACTAAGTCTATGGGGAAAAGAGGCATGGGGAGTCCCTGGTCTGCTGTGACTAGAAAAGCCTTTGGCGCCAGTAAGGTTAGAAGGTCACAAGGTGATAATAAAGCAGAGCAAGTATTAAGATTACTCCTGCTTTGCTGAAGTGCGTGCGCTGTAGACTAAAAGGAACATGGAACTAAAGTCAGTACACAGATGTAGAAAAACTAAACATGACAGATAATGCACCACGATCTCATAGCACAGAATGTTATCTCTCCTTTTTATTGCTTTTCACTGGCTTTTCTTCACTGATAAAAGCACATAATATGCAAAGACATTTCCTCAAGCTCAACTTTACTAAATCCATACATTCATGTAAGCCAATGTGAAAGAAGCATTTGTGATGTTCTATAAGTTTGTGTTAGGATAATGCCTGCCATAACCTAAGAAGCTGCCTCATTGGGCACACCACATTTCCAAGAACATCACCACCAGTAGACCTCATTTTACTATTATTTACACTACTGCATGCTTGTGCCTCTGCCACAGCACTTTACACAGTCACCCCTAGGGGCAAAATGGCACCTTACTGCATAGTTTAAGTTACCAAATTCAGTAATAAATTAGTACCCATCTAGTTCTGGTTACAGACAGCCAGTTTTAAAGTTTTAATTCAAAATCTATGTAGGTCATTTGCAGCTCTGTATGAGAAAATTGGAGCACCAACTTCTATATAAAATAAATTAACAAATTATTTTCTGTCTAAAAATACATGATGGTAAAATGTGCATATTCCCCTTATGAGTCACAAAATCCATAAACAAAATTGTGTTATCCCTTTTTAAAGTTCAAATTTTCATTATACAATAATGCATGTTCTGTACCTCATTTTTACTTTTAATTCAGGGAGGGATTGTGTCTTTATAGCATTTAAAACCCTAGAGTAATCTAGCAGAGCATATCATGCTTGGCATGAAATCAACTGTGTAGAGTTGCCAGACAGAAAGTGGAATGGTACAGCAAAGAAACGCATCTTAATGCATTCTTTGGCTGAGATGGATGTCTGGCTATTGTGTTTAATCACACAAAGATCTGCTGTTTCAGGAAACTTGATGACTGGTGAAGGGACAGGAAACTGTTAACCTCTTCAGGGTACATTGTGAAAGCAGCCATAAGACTCAAAATATTTTAGTTTCTTCTTAAAGACATACTCCTTTACTAGTTTGGTAAACAACCAAATGAAAAATAGCATGAATACACATACATATGTAGTACACCCTTCCCCATTTGATATCATAAAAGTGCTTTGAAATATATTATTGCACTAGCAAAAGATAAAAATATAGCAAGTTCCTCAGTGACAGAATGTAGCTACAACAGTTTTACTGATCAGGCAAAGTTATGATTGATATGTATGTAACATGTATGACATAAAATAACATTTTTTAATTTTAATTCTGTCCATGAACAAAAAGTGCTGTCCATAAAGGAGAACTTGGAGATCTAAAGAACTCTTTCCTAGTTGCATGTAACTGTCGCAGATCAGATTACTGCATCCCTGGTTTTCTTAGAGTCTGCATGATCAATACAAACAATAAATTTCATTACTTAGAACATCTACCCTAAAGTGGAGTTGCCAAACTTTCAATAGACAAAACCACGTCAACATTTCCCATCAAAGAATCCCTCTGCTCCAGCTGCTGAAACAAATTTTGGGCCACATGTATGAAACTGTTTAAGTCTAAAACTCACTCTTTTGCCCATAGTAACCTATGGGCAAAAAAGTCAGTTTTACACCTAAACAGGTTCATACAAGTGGCCCAAAGTGCTTCAACATAAGCTCTCACACAACCTGACAAAGAGAATATAAAGAACACCAGACAAGTTGCTTTGGGAGAAGTCTGTGGCCTTATATTCATGGCATCATCTCCTCCTTTTACATAGCAGTTCGTCTTACTCCACTGCACTGTACTTTGTCTAATCCCGGCTCTATTTTCTATTTCTCCTGATGTACTTCATTATCTTTAATCCCTACAAAAACTTGCATCTGTTGCGGATCTTCTCTTTAACTGTGGCCATAATAATTTAAAATAATTAACCATAATCATAATAATAATAATAATAATAATAATCTTTATTTATATAGCGCCAACATATTCCGCAGCACTTTACAATATAGAGGGAATAAGCACAGACAAACCAGACATTACATTATAAAAAGCTACGTACAAATCAGACACGCGGTGTGAGGGCCCTGCTCGCAAGAGCTTACAATCTATTAGGGTGTATGGGTGAAACAAAGGGTTACAAGTGCTTGGTTTACAATGGTCCAGCCATGTTACATAAATATGGGGTATACATAAAAAGTGGATGAACCTGCCATCCCAACCATACATCTATATACAGATAAGTGCCTGTGGGTGCCAAAGTGCAGGAAGTGACGAATATGTGACAGAATTTGGGGGGTTAACAATTAGGGATCTTGATAGGCTTGTCTAAGAAGATGGGTTTTCAGAGCACCCTTAAAACTGCGAGGGTTGTGAGTGTGCGTGATCACATGGGGTAACATGTTCCAGAGAACTGGTGCAATACGTGCAAAATCTTGTAGACGGGCATGGGAGGTTCGGATGAGTGAGGTGTGTAGTCTTAGATCAGTAGCAGAGCGGAGAGCCCGGGTAGGGTGGTAGACAGAGATAAGGGAGGAGATGTAGGGGGGGTGCACCACTGTGGAGAGCTTTATAGGTGAGAGTGATTAGTTTATGTTGTATTCTGTAATGAATAGGTAGCCATTGCAGAGACTGACACAGGGTAGAGGCATCAGTATAGCGGCTGGAAAGAAAGACAAGCCTGGCTGCTGCATTCAGGACAGATTATAAAGAACAGTCTATAAACAGATATAAAACATGAATCTGCAAGTGGTGGAGACATCCAGTTAAACACACCATAGCTTAAATAAACTGGCAGGGATCCTCCGAAAGCCTATTCTGGTGCCAATGTTTTCAGACAATTGGATGGATGCCAGTTTAACCAGACTTAACTTTTAGCATGGTACAAAAGTCCTGGATAAATAACTTTTTTCCTGTTTAGGTGGGAAAGAAATGTGAAATGATTGCAATCCCATGGCACTAGCTGTAGAAGGAAGCAAGGATTGAGTATGTTTGTAGAGCCTCTAACCTTCTCCCTCATAAATAGAAGCATTTAATTCATCAAACATTTTTGCATGCTGCTGCAGTGATGTGTAGTGTTTTGTTCTGGGAAAACTTCTGCCCTTTGCAAATATATTGAAATACTTTAGAGCTGTTTTCAAATAAAATAAACCTCTTACGATCTTGGAGTATTAAAAATGCAGCCACCCAGGATTGGTTAGTTAATTCAATTCATTTGATTAATTTGGAATTTGTAGGGCTCAGAAAAGATAAATTCAATTGTATTTTTCTACAGGGGAGAGAGGTGCAGTGGGGCAGAAGCTCCAGTGCCACACTCATTTTTCTGGTGAGCAGCAGGAAGGGGGCAAGGAAGGCAGCCATGGTAAATCTTGAGCTCCGATAATTCATGCACAGTTCAGTAACTTGGTGCCAGGTAAAGGTGTTTAATATATCCCGTCCAGGCCTCCTATTTCTTCCACCAGCTAGAATGGCAGTTTCTTCACTATAATTAATCATAGCATAGCAAGGTAATGAAATGAGACTGACATCAATTACATATATAATATAATATACAACTTGTACTTCTATTGCTTAGTTGGTAAACTGAGGTTAAGATCAAGAATAGTCTATAAACGTGAAAAAAATATATATTTTAGGCCATATCATCCAACCATACAATTATCTGTGTAAGTAAAATAAAAGGACTATTACTGTTGCTGTTTTGCACGACTAAAGTTGATTTTACATTTTATTTCCCACTATGATGGAGGTATCTGTTAGTGTACTGTGAAAGACATACCCCAATGGATACCGTAATAGACCTGTGGCCAGCCTCTGGAAATCAATATGGCAAAGACAGTCCTATTTAGACTACATTTTCTCTATTTCCTGGCAGTATAAGCTTTTGTGGGCGATAAAAAAGCATGTTAGTGCAAATGGGATTATGTTTGTTTTATTGATGCCTATAGGCCAGCCATTGTTCTGTCGTGGTATCCAGTGGTACTTTTTATGGTTTCTCAATGGATATCTCTGACATAGTAAGTAATATAGTGTGAACCCAGCCTAATTGAGCCACTTTATGTAAAGTCATTTAAATATTACATGAAAAAGGTGTATTTTTGGTAATCAACTGACAGTGTAATCCAGAGATGCATTGTGTTCTCAAACACAATGTATACTTTGTATGTTGCTATACAATTATTAAGGGAGAACAATGTTGAAATCAATATTGATTAGGTTCTGATACTGTTTCTTTTTGAACTGCATAGATATCTTTGAATTTATTTTATACCCATTGACCTTAAGTTAAAGTAAAAGCTGCAACTGCATATTCATAACTTCATTGATATGCCTCTTTTTGGTATTGATGGGGATAAGCCCATGTTCAAAAAGTCATTGAACAGCCATTTGTTGAACACCATCTGCCAGTGTTTGATTCACTGAACTGTATGCAACCTTGGTTTTTGGCAAAAACTTGCATTTTACAGAGCCAAATGTTGACACAAAGTACTGAGTGTTGACTTGGGAGCATTTAGATGCTTTCAGTATCACATAATAGGCCAATTCATTAGGATCCCCAGGGCCTCGTACCACTGAATCCTAGGCGCACGCAGAACAAGCAAAAAACACAGCCTGAAGGAACTCTGCATTAAAATGTCACACGTGCAATATATCTGTCACTGCTTAGCAGAAGCTTTAATAGAGATTTCTTATCTATCTATTAATTCATTGTAAGAAAGCAAAATCTATAAGAATATGGACTACTGAAGCATGAATAGGTTTGAAAACTACGACATTGCAATTTGATCATACAATGTATGTACCATTTCCCTTCTTGACCCCCTATTATTACATATTTGTCACATTTGATGGTTTTCTGAGCTTTACACAAAATACTATTGGGCAATATGAAACAAGGTGAATCACAAGAATTGCATCTATTTAAGTAACACATTTATTTATTTAAGTAAACTGTATATAATACAGATGTAGCAGAACTAAACAGAACAGATATTGCACCGTGATATCACTGCACAGAATGATATCTCACCTTTTTCAATGCTTTTCAATGGCCTTTGTTTACAGATGAGAGCAGATAACAAGAAAAGCTGTGATATCACAGTCAAGCTGCACTTTGCTACACCTGTATCTAGGGCAGGACCCAAGAGGTGATATATGACAGCAACTCATAAAATACCAAATAGTGAATCCTTATGTCATGCTCTGCTCCATGGGTCTTAATATATGAAGTTTACATTCATACTGGACAGACATAATGAGGATTCTGCAGTGGAATACAATAGCAGACAATTGAATGGGTTGAGAAAAGTGTCATCCACATGCTGTAGAATATTTTCACACAGAAATTGACCGGCATTGCACATTTTTGTTACATATTTTCACTATTGACTTTGATAGGAAAGTAAAAATCTACCAGCAGTTCTAGGGTGTGAGTTTTGATGTGGATTGCCTGTAATTGTAAAGAAAAGTTAACAGTGTAAAACAAAGAAATAAAAACAGTGTGCTTACCTCACCAACCTCTTGACACTTCACTTCAGTGTCTGTCCATTCAGGCTCCATCAACAGTAAATATAGGCTGCAGCAATTATGTTTGGACATATCATCATTAGAATCTAGGTGAACATAGACTGACAGGCAGAAAACTTTGCCAGGGGACTAGTATGTTGAGTTTATTGTTTTACTTTTCTGCTGGACTACATAAGCTATTGTCTAATGAGAGACCTTAAACAAAAACCAACACATTTGGTACAAATTTTCTAGTGACTTTTTGTGGATTTGATTCAGAAATTTGTCACAGAGTGTTAGGAAAACAGTTCTGGGAACTAATTTGGTTTGTTTAGTTGTTTTGTATATAAATATTGTGATGTATCAAGTCTGTTTTATGGGAGCTTATTTTTCATTTGTTTTGTGTAACTGTTCTGTTTAGGAATATTGAATAATGTTCCATATCTGATTTATGTATCGTAAACCTACATCCTGTTTAGCATGCACAATTCAAACAGGTCATTTTGGCAGATATTCAATATGACACAGACATGCTAATGAGTGTGAGAAAGAGCAGTGGAAGGCAGACTATTAGTCTACAAACCACTAATGAACTAATAAACAATGGAAAAAGTAAATATTAAACAAATCTTGTTCATGATCCATGTTTTCTATAACCCACTTATGGCCAAGAAACCCGGCCACTCCTCTTATATCAAATATGAGGATATTTGGTTTTAGGGAAGCAAACAACAGAATATCAGTTAAAATTATGAATCTGTAATATTCATATTTGTTTGGTAAATGTATGCATGGCAACTGGGCAATCATAATTTCCAGCTGGGAGACTCCTATGAGGATTGACGACACAAGCTGGAATTATGGCCCTTTTAGTGTCCCATGCATGTAAATAGCCATTCCCCTCTGTGACCTAAGCAGGACTAGGGGATGAGGGGATTCTAAAGTTTCCATAAAACACCTTGGGGTGTCACAGTCCAGGTTAAGAGCCAGCAGTTAATACTAATTGTAGGTCTGTCTGTTTATCTTCTAACTGTGCTCCTCAGCAGGACTGTTCCAACTGACGAAGGTCTGTTTTTCATTATTTTATCATTTTTTGTGTACTGTTATGCATGTTATCTTTTATATATGTCTTTATTTGGTAGTTTTTGTATCTCAACCTTTATATTAAATTCTAAAACTTTAATAGTTTTGCCTTGTTGCCCTAATGAACCCTGAATAACTCTGAAGAGTTTGAGTGGCTGGTGATATAGGCTACCCGTAGCATTGAGTCTTTTCACTCTCTTGAAAGGTGGTAGTAGTATCTGTGTGTTTCTGCATACCTTGATCACATCCACGTCTCCCAGGAGGGCCTGAGTGAGTGTCCAAGATTGAGGTTGGCAGTGATATACAATTACTTGCCCTCCTCCTTGTGTGCCTGTGTGCCCTTAAAGGGGTTTTCTCATCACAGGATTTTGCAGACATGAGTTGTTTCTTTCTGTCTTACAGCTTCAAATCCAGAGGCATGTCACTCCTTCCAGTGGGCATGTCTTCCCTCACTGAAGACTGGTGACATCATCACAACCCCTCCCTGCTCCCTACTTAGTCATCATCATCAATCTATGTGACCAGTGGGAGAGAAAGGATGTCAAAGCTCTGCAGACCTTCTGCAATGGTCAGTTCTCATGCCTGGAGAGCTATCACCTCCCTTCTAAGCTCCTTGTAACTGGAACACCTCTATTGGTGAAAACAGTTATACATACAGATTGAAATGATGAAACAAATGTGAGAAATGCAAACTGCTCCCACCTCTATTATCAGGCAGGAAGTAGAGGGGAAGCATAGTGTATAAGGCTGTGTTATTTGGATGGGGGGAGCAGACTGTATAAGGGTGTGTTCAATGGGTGGGGGGAATAAATCTAACAGCTAAAGACTCAGTTATTACCCAGTTCCTTCACATAGAGAGCTTGGGCAGCCTTTATTACACAGACACAGCCAGCAGAAAGCTGGGAGAGCCAGTTTCATTTTTACACAGCTCAGAGTGGAGAGATTGCAGGCAGCCAATCACTGCACAAGGGATGTGGCCCTACAGGGCTGAACTAAATATCAGGCAGCCAATCACAGTAAAGAAGGCATGGCCTGGCCCCAAGCTTCTGATTTAGCTATAGACACATACAGATTAGCTAATAACTGCTATACTAAATAATTGAGATAATACAAACCAACTGCAAAAGTGCTTATTTTTACTGTCCACATCATTACATATATGATCTTTGTAGTGAGAAAACCCCTTTAAATATTGCCCCTTTTCCACCACCATTTCCTAACACAGTAAATCTGGCATGCATAAATGTAACCTAACAGCAGTGCTAGTTAATACAAAATTATTCAGCATCCATGTTTATAGTAAATTACTTCAAAAATCAATTATGCTGTGCACATCCATATATTTTGAAAAACGTAAGCATAGGTGCACACTGAAAAGGCAATAGCATACATCTAATACAAATATCAGTGGCACACTAAAAACTAAGTGAAACATCAAGGTATACAGGAATATTGGAAATGCATTACTGCTAAGGAAAATATGAAAAACCTGGGATTCTTAGTTTACAGTTTTTGATCAAAGATTGTATTAAGCTCACATCCCAATAGCGTCAAGGGGATTCCAGCACAGGTGAGTCCCTAACACTGAACATGTTACCTCACTAGGAGTCCATTCAGACTACAACATCTCAGGGAGTGAGAGGAACCTGCTACTGAATTATCTTGCACTAGTTTAAAAGAGGTAGGCGGAGGTGAGGTGAGCTTAATACAATCTTTGATCAAAAACTGTAAACTAAGAATCCCACGTTTTTGGCACAGAAAGTTATCTCAACTTTTTTATTGCTTTATAATGGCTTCTGTTCTGTTCTAGGAACAAAGAACATGAAAAGCCGATATCACAGCCAAGTTAAACTTTGCTGGATTGGTAGATTTATGGTGGATCAGCAAGGCAGAAAACCCTGTCATCCAGAAGAAGCATCAATATTATATCATCAAAGAAACCATTAAAACCATACTGTATAACATGTATGTATAAATTCTTAAAGGGGCTTCCCATAATTTCAACTTATTATCTATCCACAGAAATGGTGACAAGAGTCTGATTCTGAGTTCTGCTATTTGAAAAAAGCTGTGATTGAGTATGTATATTGCCATTCCTTTAAGACTCTGTGGGACTGCTGAATATACCCAAATGCTATATGCAGATATATTAAGGGGTCCCATAGAGTTTTAATGTGTTTGGTCACCTTTTCACAAAATGTTATTTCTACATCGTTCAAAAATGATGTGCTCATTCCTTTATTAAAAAATCCTCTTAGGAGTTAAATCTCTGTTTTCTTTTGTTGCAAAACTTTAAATCTGACAATGTACTTTCCTTTCAACAACTATATGCAATCATACAACATATATGCAGCAGGGGCGGAACTACAGGGGAAGCAGACATAGCAGTTGCTATGGGGCCCCTGCTCCTTAGGGGGCCCGGGGGCCGTAGCAGCCATTACTACATCTGCTAGTTCTTTTGCTCTGCCCCTCGGCCCGGCCGGCAGTGAAAGTAACTTGTGTTCACTGCCGCAGGCCCTGGTAGTCGCAGCTACCTGTCAGCTGTCACGATAGCCCCGTGCAGACCCTAAGGAGTCCGGACAGAGCGGGCGGGGGAGCTGCATTGTCAGTGTCACAGCCCCTGCTCACCACGCCCTCTCCTCCTCCTCATCCAGTACAGACACAGAAGAGAGGGAGTCGGGACAGATGGGGAGGGAGAAGAACATGTTCCTCAGCTTCTGCCGAAAACAGTGAGTATCAGAGACTGCTCTGCCTGTGCTGCTCACTTTCCCCAGTACAAAAGGGAGGAAGGCAGCCAGCAGCCAACACACAGCTCACACTAGACTCCAGGCACCTCTTACTGTGCTGCTGCAGACTGTGACTGCCAGGGTTAGTGTGGGGGAGGAGGCAGGAGTGCAGGGGGGTAGTGTTACTTTACTGCTCCAGGGAGTAGGCAGTGGACTGTGATGTGCTGACACTGCTGGGGGTCACTTTCTGTGCACTCACAGGTCTGCAGTCACCTCTTCATCCATGAGACTCAGTGGCTACAAGATGGTGATGAAAAGAGGGAGAAGCAGAGAGTGTCCAGAGACCGGCTGCAGGGCTTACATGAAAAAGGTACCTGTCTCTGCAGCTTTCACGCCTGGTTCACACCTACATCTCAGGTTACGTTCAAAACCTCCAACGCAGAGGAGAAAACGGGCGCCTGACCATCCGTATTACAATGGACACACACGACAGTCGCCTGATCTTATTAATTACTATAGCTTTGTCATTTTCCGTTGTGGCGTCCTGCGTTTAGACATCCAAAATAGCGCGGCTTGCTGCGCTATTTTTTATGCTATTCTCAATGGAACATGTGACGGAGGTTCCTAACAGAACCTGCAATGTATATGTGAACCAGGCCTTAGGTTGGGGTTCTCAATATAAATGTCACCTCTTCCCAATCTGTATATAAAAGTAGCTCCCATAGACTATAAAAGTAATCCCGGGTGACAAGTTACATTTCAGCACTTATTAACCCCTTAATGTCAGGGCTATTTTTTATTTTTTTAACATTCCTTTTTCCCTGCCGCCTTCCCAGAGCCATAACTTTTTTATTTTTCCACCTACACAGAGATAACGGAGCTTTTGTTTTGCAGGACAGGAATTAATTTCAAATGGTGTCATTAATAGTACCATAGAAACCGTGAGAAAAAAATGTACTTGCACCATGTTCGTGGGGTTGTTTTTAGGGCATTCACTCTGCAGTATAAATCATGTGTTATCTGTATTCTACAGGTTGATACGCATCCGCCAATTCCAAACATGTAGGGTTTCCGTTATGTTTTGGTACCATTAAAAAATTCCAAACATTTTCTGCAACCAATAACTTTTTTGTACTAACACCTATGGACCTGAGTGAGGTGGCATTTTTTCAGACTGTAGTGCACTTATTATTGCTATCAGTTTGGAATACATGGGACTTTTTCTATTACACTTTTTCCAATTTTTATGGGACGTGAAATGACCAAAAAACCCACAATTTTGGCATTTGGAATTTTTTTCTTCTCCAGTGTTCAGCGTACGGGATAGATGATGCTAGTAGATTTTAGTAGATCAGACTTTTTTGGACACGGTGATAACAAATATGTGTAACTTGTTTATTATTTAAAAAATTAAAAATGGTGAAAGAGGGGTGATTTGAACTTTAAATCTTTTTTTTTAATTTTTATTTTTTATTTAGGGTATATCACCCGTGATCATTCATACAGCCTAATGCATTGTAATACAATGCATTAGGGTGTACAAAGATGGTGGCACAGTTTCTCATTGATTTAGACGTCACGGCCTCTTTGCCATGGCCCTCTAAGGACGGTTGGGATTGAGCATTAGATGTTAATTAGCAGCTGATGCCCACCAGCTATGGGAGTGGGATCACATCCAATGTCGGTAAGGTTAATCCCCCAGGGGTTATTCTATAGCGCCTATGGGCCCTCCTTAAAACAGGACTGTTAGTTTTCCTTGCTGGTTCACATAGATCCAGCAGTGCAGCGATCAGAGCCAGTGTGAGCACAGACTTGGAGCATGGATTTAAGTTGGCACAAGTCCCAAACTTTTAACACCCTTCCTCCCCCAAGATGTTGTAGACAATAGTAGACAGCATCTATGTGATTAACAGAGGAAGGCAGCTCCCTCTGTGTAACCATCGGCATCTCTGCAACATGATGGCCGGATGTAGGATGGTTTGCAATGGCAGCTGGAGGCTAAATATGGCCTTTGGTTGCCAATGTATTAGGGCCCCGCTAGAGAGGGGTTCTAATAAGTGCATGTAACAGACATAATAAATAGCAATACATTATTGTACTGCTGTGTATTATTTAAGTGATAAAGCGATTGCACAGTCCGGTTCTCCATGTTACGTAAGATTTATAAGAATACACGCAATTTGTACCTTTTTTTGGGGAAGGTGGGGGGGCCCAATGAATAGCTTGCTTTGGGGCCCAGCGTTTTCTAGTTACGCCCCTGATATGCAGTCCTAAGCAGACCTATGTGTCACCATGACAGCAGGCTATTTAGAATCTTTAGGCGACATGTATGATCGGGCTTTTCGTCTGTTTTCAGGCGTATACTGCGCCTCACTGTGCCGGCTCCACTGTCGAACGCAGTAATGCGCTGTGAGGCGCAATTTTTGCCACTTTCATATGCGCCTAACGTTAAGAAGCATTCTGTGGGCGTTCTGGTGCGGGACGCATCACATTCGAAATCTCCGACGCATGTATGAATGCGGGTCGGCAAAGTAAGGTGCATTAGAGCTCTGACAGGCAGACCAATTTCAATGTGGTCTGTCTGTCGGAGGCGTCAAAGTTTGCCCCGCATGTATGAGCGCACTTCGGCGCCGGTATACATCAGGCTCAGTTTTCACAAAAAAAAACGTGAAAACAGGCGCTTCGACGCGCCGATCTTCATACATGTCCCCCTTTGTGTAGCCTGATTCTGCAGTCACAATTCTTGCTATCTGTCCCATACAACATACAATTGGAATATTAGCAAGAAGTAGAGGACAGATAAAAAAGGAATGTGACTTCAGGATGTTTTTGTAGTCTTTTATCATGGGTGCACATAGGACTGCATGAGAGCTGTCGACATAAAATGGCAGGAGAAAATTATACAAGACAATTTGCAAAGTTGATTATTTTTTCTTTTTAAATTTATTAAAGTAATTATAGGAAAATGATAGATGTACCAAATATAAATGTGACAGACAATGCAGCATGATACCAAAGCACAGAAAGTTATCTCAACTCTTTCCTTGCTTTTCAATGTCTTTGTGATCTAAGAGCAGTTAACACAGATCACCATCAAAGCTTAACTCTGCAACATTCATAGTTGCAAGGATGGGGCTTCACTTTTAAGGCAACCATATTGAGAATTTGTCATTTCAATGCCCCAAGTAACATGAAACAGATTGAGCAGAAAAGAGAAATTAAGGGTCCTAGGGCAAAATCTCTTGGTAAAATACATTATGAATATGTGGTTTGAAAACTTTGTTAGGTTGTATTATAGGTACAGCACTACTAGATTCTCTATTAATAGATGCTGGGGGCTTGCTTTCCCTCTGAAACCATTTGCCAGCTGGCTTACAATGTGGAGTGATTGGGTCTAGTAGCAAAGGGTAGGAGGAGTAACGTCAAGGGTTGAACTCCTTGATTTTGGGTTGGACTATTGGAATGTTACGTAGTACACAGTCAACATATTAAAGATTTTACCACATTTACTCTTATCTATATAAGTCAATATACTTCAAGAATTGACATCTATTCATCAGACTTAAGACAGACCTAATACTGAAGGATTCAGTAAAAGAGTTGTGGTTTGAAGCCTTTAAAAGCTGGAGCAATATGAAAATGCCTATTACTTCCGTGTTCATACGCTTAGGGCTTATGGACTTTATAGAGGGGTCTTGGTTTCCACTGCATCAGCGCTACGAATGCCATGAATAGTTCTGCCATTTTGTCTTCTCCTGCTTACTAGATCAATGAGGCAGTTGCTATGCAACTCTCTCAAACATTCTCAGCTGACCATGCTGCACATGTGAGCTCAATTATTAGGAATGGTTGGTTACCAGTCTTTTGTAAAGCTGAGGTTTACTTGACTGCTAGCACATAGTATACTTTCACTAAGAGTTTGTGTCCTGTGAACTGCTTGCATTTTGTTTCTAGTATCTTATATATTTAGTATTTTTTTGGTTTAGTTTTAGTTTTCTGTATCCAGTTAGCTAGAGCCTGTTTGTCCTCTGTTTTATGCTCTAGTTCTATCCTGTGACAGTTTTAAGTGTGTTCTCTTCCTGAGTTCTCTTTGGTATATTTGTGCTGTTTGCTTAGGGTCATTGTAGCTAAGGGACATTGGGATATCTTCAGGAATGGAGTAGGGCCAGGTGGGTCTGTTGTTAGGGTCAGCAATAGGGACAGATTTATAAAGGGGTTATCCCACTTTAGACAATGAGGGCATAACACTGTCAAAAACTATGTATAACCACCGTTAAACAGGGCTCATATTTTCTTGATTTATTACAAAAAATCCCATGAAAAAGTGTTGTTTAGAAAACTAATCAAAAGTTTAAGGTGGAGAAAAGTTAAGTATTTTATATTTCACAATGGCAGTCATTCATACACTTTCATGGTAAATACTATAGCGTAGAGTCTTAAATGCTCATGGCTCTCTGGTTGCAGTGAGCTACAATTTTATTATAAACGTTATTTAATGGTTGATTTGATCACTATTAGACAGGCTTTGATGACACAACACTCATCTTAATCCGTTACACGCTTGTGATAATTGATGAAGCTGTGTCTAACTCCTAGCCAATACTAACGCTTATTATGTTACTCTTATTTAAGTACAAAATATAGGCCTTTCTATATAGTATATTGAAATAATATCAGAGTGGAATGGTAGAAACACACTTAACCAGTAATCCATTTGCTTCCCATTAACATTTTAATTAACACTGTGACCAAAGAGCAAGAAACTAAGGGCGCCAGAATGGGGCTGCGACAGGAGTCTGGTGTCTTTTTAGCCCGACATTTAGCATAGCCCCTTTTGGGATAGTTTAAAATGGCCCGTATGCCAATACCAGGTGCATTACATAGCACCTGCGGCACTTTGTAATGTGCCTGATTTTGGGGGGAGTGCGGGAGGTGGGTCGCACTAGAACCGTACGAAGCTACAGATTTATAGTTTTGTTATGGCAGTTCCAGACGCATTACTGCTGGAACAGGCAAACCACTTTCAAAGTGGTTTATGCGCTAGAATGCGCCTGATTTATGACCCACAGTAGACCGGGTACATAAATCAGCCGCATTCTATACTATTTATATGCGCATAAAAACTGGTGTTTAAATGACAAAAATCATACATGTCGCCCTAAGTCTATTCAGGTAAATACAAAAAATGGTAAAAGGTGTAGCTTTGTTGTTATGTAGGGGTTATTGGATATAGGACTGCTTTTACATCCATCTTATGGAAAGCACAATAACAAGGCAAAAATTAAATGAACCAAACTAGCAAAACAGAAGATTTAACTACATATGTTACATCTGTACAAACTGTTATCAAGAACATGGCACCTAGCTTAATTTTACATTAGAATTGCTTTGTGATACATATAACATAATCACATAGTTATTGATAAAGAACCGAGAGTGTATCTTTTATTACTCTGAGTGCTGTTTAGAAAATATTCCATTCACCCTTAGGTTTTAGCAACATTTTGCATTTTTTATGGGAAAGTGTTAATCTTGGGGGCTAAGCTCTGACTCAGAAGCATTTAGACTCTTACACTATGAGGTAATAGGCCAATTCATTAGGCTCCCATGGGCCACGTTCCACTGAATCCTAGGCACACACAGAACCAGCTAAGAACACAGCCTGAAGGAACTGTGCATTATAACATCACCTCTGCAATATATCTGTCACTACTCACCAGTGGCGTTAATAGAGATTTCTTATCTACTCATTTATTACAGATCTCTTCTTTCTCTACCTCTGGGCATACCTACACATTAAATGTGTAAGCCGTAATTAATAGAAGGTTTTCCTCAAGCTTAGTGGAATAGATAATAATCAACACAAATTTGTTGGCTGTCGACTTCTAAAATACCTAGAGAATTTTTTCCAATGAACTGAACTTCATAAAAATAGATATCAAAGGGCTATTGTGCAGTGCGATGTTCTTAACATTTTTATTTCTATCATGTGGAGCCAGAAATTAAAAAAGGAAATGAAAAATCAGCTGCTAAAGGATGAAGTACAAAAAAATCATAACATAAATGCTTCTTTCTGGCGTCATATGCTTCCTTATGCGTAAACATGATTACATGTGCCAGAAAGGGCAAATATACGCTGAACAAGGTAGACATTCAACCAGAGGGAAGCATTCGTAAATATTGGCACATTGTGGTCATCAAATCATTGAAAATGTGTTGTCCATCAAAATATATTGTGTGCAAATTTCTGAATTGATTGCACTGATGAGTGTCACGGTTCATGCCGCGGTCCCTGCCTTGGACCGTTGGCCTGTCCGTGCCTGCCATGTCTCTGCTGGGGCTCCCTGTGCAGGGGTCCCAGCAGCCTGTGTTCTGCTATGTACTTGCCTGTCCTGTCCAGTTTTGTTGCTTCCTGGGTCCTGTCTGTGCACTGTGCCTCCTAAGGCGTGCGCGCGGCAGCTTCCTGCCTATTTATAGTTTCCTGTTCTGTGCACCTTCCTCTTCACCCCTGACCTCTGGCTATAAGAGGAAGTTCTTGTCTCTACTCTGGGTCAGTTCATTGCAGTCTGTTACAGCCTCTTGCTGTGTCTGGTTGTGTCCATCTTGAGCTCCTGCCAGTATCTCTGGACTTAACCCTGGAGATGCTGGTCCAGTCTGTGTCATCTGAGCTCCTGACCTTCTGTCTGTCTCCTGTTACGTCTGATGTCTCTGCACCTGTCCTGTGTCCTGCCTCGGCACCTGTTCCTGGTCTGTACCTGTCGTGTTACCCGTCCGGTTCCTGTTGTATCCTGTGGTGTACGTTTATCCCTCCTGTATCCTGCTGTGTTCCTGAGTACGTTTTACCTGCCCTGCTTATGTTCTCCTATGTTCCTGTCCTGTACCCCGGCTGTCACCGCAGGTAGCCACGTCAGGGGTAGTGACCTGGGGGTCCCGCAGCCAAGTCCATCCCGCTTTGCGGCGGGCTCTGGCGAAGACCAGGGGCCCCTTAGACTCCACTCCCTGGCGTGGTCCTCCAGCTACCACCTCGCCTGCGGTGATCACAGAGGATCCACACCCGGATGTCGGCGGTCGGCGCCTCGGCATACGTCTGTCAGCGCCGCACTGTTACAGTATGAACTGACCATGGATCCCGCCGGGGTGACCCTGCCCTCGTCTAGAGCGTCTGCACCCGTTTGGCCTAGCTCATGGTCCAGCCCAGAGCACCCGTTTGGCCTAGCTCATGGTCCAGCCCAGAGCACCCGTTTGGCCTAGCTCATGGTCCAGCCCAGAGCACCCGTTTGGCCTAGCTCATGGTCCAGCCCAGAGCACCCGTTTGGCCTAGCTCATGGTCCAGCCCAGAGCACCCGTTTGGCCTAGCTCATGGTCCAGCCCAGAGCACCCGTTTGGCCTAGCTCATGGTCCAGCCCAGAGCACCCGTTTGGCCTAGCTCATGGTCCAGCCCAGAGCTTCCGTTTGGCCTAGCTCATGGTCCAGCCCAGAGCTTCCGTTTGGCCTAGCTCATGGTCCAGCCCAGAGCTTCCGTTTGGCCTAGCTCATGGTCCAGCCCAGAGCTTCCGTTTGGCCTAGCTCACGGTCTCGCCCTGAGCCTTCGGAGTCCCCGTGGCTTACGGTCTCGCCCTGAACCTTCTGAGTCCCCGTGGCTTACGGTCCCGCCCTGAGCCTTCTGATTCCCCGTGGCTTACGGTCCCGCCCTGAGCCTTCTGAGTCCCCTGTGGCTTACTGCCCGCCCTGGGTTCCCCCCCCATTTTGCCTCGTGCCCCGCTGGTTCCCCCCATGCACCTCCGTTTCTAGGTTTTCCCTATACTGGCTATTATCCAGCCTGTACTTGGTTTTGGGGTTGCCCCCGTAGAAGTTGCGGGTTTCCCCGGCCTATGTGGAATGCCATTCTGTGATTTGGCGGGGGAGGAGGGGGCATTGAGGGGGGGTACTGTCACGGTTCATGCCACGGTCCCTGCCTTGGCCTATCCATGCCGGCCATGTCTCTGCTGGGGCTCCCTGTGCAGGGGTCCCAGCAGCCTGTGTTCTGCGATGTACTTGCCTGTCCTGTCCAGTTTTTGTTGCTTCCTGGGTCCTGTCTGTGCACTTTTGCCTCCTAAGGCTGTGCGCGCGGCAGCTTCCTGCCTATTTATAGTTTTCCTGTTCTGTGCACCTTCCTCTTCACCCCTGACCTCTGGCTAATAAGAGGAAGTTTTTGTCTCTACTCTGTGTCAGTTCATTGCAGTCTGTTACAGCCTCTTGCTGTGTCTGGTTTTGTCCATCTTGAGCTCCTGCCAGTATCTCTGGACTTAACCCTGGAGATGCTGGTCCAGTCTGTGTCATCTGAGCTCCTGACCTTCTGTCTGTCTCCTGTTACGTCTGATGTCTCTGCACGTTCCTGTGTCCTGCCTCGGCACCTGTTACTGGTCTGTACCTGTCGTGTTACCCGTCCAGTTCCTGTTTTATCCTGTGGTGTACTTTATCCTCCTGTATCCTGCTGTGTTCCTGAGTACGTTTTTACCTGCCTGCTTATGTTCTCCTGTGTTCCTGTCCTGTACCCCGGCTGTCACCGCAAGTAGCCACGTCAGGGGTAGTGACCTGGGGGTCCTGCAGCCAAGTCCATCCCGCTTTGCGGCGGGCTCTGGCGAAGACCAGGGGCCCCTTAGACTCCACTCCCTGGCGTGGTCCTCCAGCTACCACCTCGCCTGCGGTGATCACAGAGGATCCACACCCAGATGTCGGCGGTCGGCGCCTCGGCATACGTCTGTCAGCGCCGCACTGTTACAATGAGAAAGACAAGAATAACCCAAAGGGCATTCTCCTTAGAAACGTACTCATCAAATTCTGACGTCAAAAACTATTTCACAATGCATTGTCAATGAGTATTTCACATGTTTATGGCATGCGAATTTTGTTTTTCAGATTATGGCTAACAGTCAGAAACAAGTTCATAAAGCAGACGTATGCATATGAAACAAAGTAGCAAAATTTATTGAAGACTTAAATACAAGCGTAAAAATGTATGCAACATACTTGTATCCTTGGTAGTCTCGTCTGCGGCGTATTGATGCACTGTTAAGCACTTCCAAAGAAGGTATAATATTAATCCATGCAATGCATGTAGCACGGCAATAGCAGTCTACTAGGCTGAGCGTACCACACCTGTGGAATGCGACGTTTCGAGAGTTAACCCCTCCCTTTCTCGAGCATATGTCTGCTTTATGAACTGTTTGGAAGCTGAAAGCGGGAAGGGAGAAACCGCTCTGCACAGACGTACATGCGGGTACGAATAGAGACTTTATGTCCTTTATCTAAATACACTACCCGAAATTTGTAATTACAAGTCAGAAACAAGTCCCATTCATACCTATGTGGTGTTAAAAACTGTTTTGGGCACATATTGCATGAGGTTTTTAGCCATCACCATTGACATCAATAGTAAATTTCCACGCGTTTTCCACGGATTTGAATACATTCAAATTTTTTTTTACCGGGTGTCGGCTTTGAAAACCACATGCTGAAAAATGCGTCGTATGAACTACAATACATATTTTCTCTGGACCTCAAAGGGAATAATTTTCTTTTAGCTTAAAATGAGGATTTCAAGTCAGAATCCATGTGGAATCTGACTAAAAATCCTCGTCACATCAACAGAACTTGATTGTAAATAAACTTTGCATTATGCTTTTGCTGTGCTATATTGAGTTTGGTCTTGAGAATCATGCTAAGGAATGCCAAGGTTTACAGTGCATTTTCCTTTCAATGGTGACTCTAAAATTGTTTGAAGTTCAAATTGCTCTGTCAATTGCCCCACTTTACTACTTACTTGATTACAACTAATATTAATTTTAAAGGTGCAAGAAAAAGTTACAAACCCTTTGGAATGACCTTGATTTCTGCCTTGATTACTAGAAAAAATGGAATCTCAGTATTATTTAAGTCACAATTGTGGGAATACTGTTGCCTTAAATTGGTGCAACAAGGGGAGGTGTTTAGTTAGATGGTTAAGTTATATTCCATATAAATTTTAGGACCCAATGTTTCCCAGATAAACAATGGCTAGAGTATCATACCACCTATACTGGTTTATCATTTCTCCATAATGCATCCTGGTGCCATCTCTTTCCCAAGCCATCATATACATGATATGAAAGAAAACATGATTCACGTTACCAGGTTATGTTTTTTGTTCACTGTTCCATGGTCTATTTCTGATACATATGTACCCACTGTGATAGTCAAGGGTCAGCATGGGTGCTCTGATTGGTCTGGGTTATGCAACAAGCTGCAATGTACTTTGTGTTCTGACACCTTTCTAAAATAGCCAGCATTTGTTTACTTTCTTTTTTTATTGATGTGTGCTACTGTAACTATTTAGTGGAAATGGATCAGACAAGCTAGCCTTTGTTCCCCATGCACATCAATGTTGCCTTGGGCACCTTTGACTCAGTGGTTGGTTTACCGGTTGTTCTTCCTGGGACTAGTTTTAGTGGTAGAAACCACTGCATACTAACCCCACAAGACTTGTAATTTTGGAGATGCTCTGACCCAGTCATTTAGTCATCACAATTTAGCCCTTGTCAAAGTTAATGAAATACATATGCTTGTCTATTTTCCTGCTTTCAACTCATCAACTTTATTAATCATGGGTTCACTTGCTACTTAAACGGGTTGTCTCACTTCATCGATTCATCTTACCTCAGTCCTGTTTTCTTGGTTTCACTTTGAATTCAGGGGCGTGTTTACTGGCTTCTACTAGGCTGCAGTAGAGGCCAGGTCTGTAGCTATAGCGACCAGCGCTGGCAGCCTATCAGGACAGATAAAACAGGTCTGTAGCTATAGCGACCTGAGGAGCTGATGCAGCCCATACAAGAGGGGATATCTAGGAATAGGTATGACACTGTTAATGGACATATATTGCAAAGTGACTTGTTTTTGCAAGATTTTTAACATAAAAAGAAATCCTTAATAATAATAATAATAATAATAATCTTTATTTATATAGTGCCAACATATTCCACAGCACTTTACAATGTAGAGGGTGAGGGCCCTGCTCGTGAGAGCTTACAGTCTATTAGGGTGTATGGGGGAAACAAATGGTGAGAAGTGCCAAGTTTACAATGGTCCAGCCATGTTTCGGAAATAGGGGGTGGTTTACATGAAAAATGGATGAACCTGCCACCCTGACAGTACATCTATATACAGATAAGTGCCTGTGAGTGCCCAAGTGCAGGAGTGACAGATTGTGTGATACAGTTAGGGATCTTGGTAGGGCCCGACTGAGAAAATGTATTCCTCAGGCCCTCTTAAAACTATAAGGGTTGGGGAAAAGGCCTGATCGCCCCCGGTAGCATATTCCAAGAATTGTGCCGCACGTGTGAAAATCTTGTAGGCGGGCTATGAGGTTCGGATGATTGAATAATATAACCTTTATAGCAGCAGAGCGGAGAGAGTGGGTCGGGTGGCAGACAGTAGACGAGGAAGGTGAATTGTAGGGAGGGTCAGCGTTGTGGAGAAACTTTATGGGGGAGAGTGATGAGTTTATACTGTATCCTGTACTAAATGGGCAACCAGTGCAGTGACTGACACAGGGTAGAGGCATTAGTGTAGCGGCTGGAAAGAAAGATGAGCCTGCCTGCTGCATTCAGGACAGATTGAAGAGGGAGAGGTTTGCACTGAGGGGGACCCGATTACAAGGAGTTACAGTAGTGAAGATGAGAAGAATAAGGGCCACAATGAGAGTTTGAGTTGTTTACACAGTGAGAAACGGACGGATTCTGGAGATGTTCTTGAGGGGCAGGTGACCGGGGCGGGCAATGGATTGGAAAATATGGAGTGAAGGTCAGATCAGAATCTAGTATAACCCCCAGACAGCGGGCCTGCTGCCTAGAAGTAATGGCGGTACCACATATTGAAACAGAAATAGCAGAGGGGGGTTGGTTACTAGATGGCGGAAAGACAAGAAGTTCAGTTTTAGTGAAGCCTTGTTTCAGATGGAGAGAGGACATTATGTCAGAGACAGCGGACAGACAGTTCCTGGTTTTTTGTAGGAGAGTAGGACTGATGTCACGGGAGGAGGTGTATAATTGGGTGTCATCAGAGTAGAGATGGTACTGGAAGCCGAATCTGCTGATGGTTTGTCCAATCGGGGCTGTGTACAATGAAAAGAGGAGAGGACCTAGAACCGATCCCTGAGGAACTCCAACATCAAGAGGTAGAGAAGAGTAGGTAGATCCGAATAAAGAGACACTAAAGGAGTGATCAGACAGGTAAGATGAGAACCAAGAGAGAGCAGTGTCCTGGAGGCCAATGGCACTGAGCATGCTGAGGAGAAGTTGGTGATCAACAGTGTCAAACACTGCAGAGAGATCCAAGAGAAGAAGCAATCCTTGTATTGAGACAACCCCTTTAATATGTTCCAACCTTGTACAGGTACCAATGTAAAGAGATAATTCATACTATTCACCTCAATTTTATTTTGCAGGTTGGTATGAATGAAGTGAAATAGTTAGGCCCAGTTCAAATCTACATGCCTAACTTTTTCTGCCAACCAAACAGTATGTGTTGTTTTTTGTTGAAGCTGATTTTTATCTGCCTTTTCCTGCAACAATTTCTTGTGCAGACTTCACTTACAAGGGCTTGATTTCAGTTGACAGATGCCCAAGGATTGTATGGTTCTAAGACCACCTCTGCATGCCAAGTGGACATGGCTAGAGATGGGCAATTGATTCTAAAGAAGTGGAATTCGTTTAGAATTTCAGGAAAACTTCGGTTCTGAACGAAGTCGAACTTTGGGGTACTTCGGGTGAACGAAGTGTGCTTTTGATTGATAAAATGGCTGCGAGCACATGGCGTTACATGGGGCAAAGCACTCTGGGAGGAAGAAGGGCATAGCCTGCATGACATGTGCAGAGATGAAGCCAATCAGAGACTGGCGGGATTCTGTGACGTCACCGCACTATATAAGTCCGCTCTCACTGTACTGATTAGGGAAGGTGCTGCCGCAGCTGCTTGTAATGGCTTTTACTGAAGAACTGATTTTTATACAGCGCTTATTGGGGGGTGTCTCAGCTTGTCTCAGAGACTGCTTCTCTTAACGTTCTATTTCTGATTTTGTGGGGTATTGGAACTGAAGTCCAGTGTGCGTCCAGTGCAGCTGCATATACATTTTAATGCTATCTGCTCACATCCAAGGGGGATCTAAGCCTGTTCCTGTTGTATTCATTAAAAGAAACAGCATTTTACAATACAAATACCACTTCATTTTTGGCTGCTCAATTCTTTTGCGCAATTTACATCCAGGGGTTAATTAAGCGTTGTTCTGCTGCTGTGGTGACTAAAAGAAACCGTCTTTTTCATCGCCAAAAAATAAATTTTTCCTAAGCATAATTCACAAGCCAAGGTTAATTACAATTTTTTCTCTTGTTGTGTAGCGTAAAAAACATGCCATTGTAACACGCTACAAAGCTGGTAGTTTGTGGTTGCTCAATTGTTTGGCGCAATTTACATCCAGGGGTTAATTAAGAGTTGTTTTGCTGCTGTGGTGACTAAAAGAAACCATCTTTCACCACCAAAAAATAAATTTTCATGTAGCATAATTCACAAGCGAATTTTAATTACAATTTTTTTCTCTTGTTTGCCGTAAAAAACACACCATTGAAACACGCACAAAGCTGGTAGTTTTGGTTGCTAAATTGTTTGGCGCAATTTATTCCAGGTTAATTAAGCGTTGTTTTGCTGCTTTGGTGACAAAAAACCGCTTTCACCCCCAAAAAAAATAAATTTTTCCTTAATAAACACAACAAAGGGTTAATTTTACAATTTTTTTCTTTTTGTGCAGCGAAAAAAACACCCCAAATTGTAAACACCTAAAAAGCTGGTATTTGTGGTTGCTCAATTGTTTTGGCCCAATTTACACCCAAAGGGTTTTAATTTAACTTTTTGTTTTGCTGCGGGGTGAAAAAAATAAACCGTCTTTTTCACCGCCAAAAAATACTTTTTTCCTTAGCAAAATTTTCACAGCAAAGGGTTTAAATTTTCTTTTTTTCTCTTTTTTGTGTACGAAAATACACACCTTTGTAACACCTACAAAGCTGGTATTTGGGGCTGCTCAATTTTTTTTGCGCAATTACACCCAAGGTTAAACAAAGTATTTTTCTGCATTTTGACTCAGTAAAAAAAACTTTCTTTTTCACCCCCACAGAAGAAACTGTAGCAAATTCAATCCAATTTAATTTAACCTGTTTGTGCTTTTACATTCAGTAAAAACACAGATTTTTAAACGGCACATACAAGTCAATTTTCCTGCCCATTTGTGGACCCAATTTATATCCAAGGTTCCCCCAAGCTTGTTACGGGTTCTTTTGGGAGTCAAAAACGGGGTTATTTTATCATATACAGATACATCATCAAACAGTTCTTTACATTTTAAAACAAACAGAAATGTCAACAGGAGGGGGGGGCTCTGCACCTGGGGTTTGGCAGTGGCCAAACTTTCCGGGAACAGGCCCAGTCGCGTACGCAAGGGGACTTGCAGCGGGGGTCACTGGGGTGGGGGCCACAATGCCGCGTCACAGTGGCCTTGTGTGACTAGCAACCCAAGGGGTTTTTGATTGTTTACTAGGTCTCCACTTCCCCCAGATGAATCTACAATCCCAGCCAAGAGTCGGGGGGAAGCAACAAACCCTTAGTTTGGCATCGCCCGGGGGCGGGGGACGGCCCCCACCGTCCTCAACCCGCCTCTGTCCCCCTCCGTTCCCCAGCCAAGATCTACATGGGCTGGGCTCACGCCCTATAAACGAGGGTAAACAATTTAGGAGGGGATAGCAGCTACTTTTCGCGAAGGAATGGGGCCAATATCCCCTCTTCTTTCAGTAGGGGCGGCAAAGTATAGATAGGAATGGCAAGGGAGGTCCCTTTTGAGGGGGCCAGCCTCTGCAACCAAGACCGGGGATGAGGGCAGCAGTGCCGATGAAAACAAATTGATGATATGTACCGCCGCCTTGGGGGTCGGGGGAAACAAGGGGTTCATCACGTCAGGGGAAAGGGGGCAGCTTGCGCTCAGGCAGCGGCCCCACAAGTGGTATTTTGGCCGTGAGTCAGCAGGGTAGCACAGTGGAGGGCGGGAGCCAAGCTTTCCCCGGGTAAAAAACCCCTTCGCAGGCCAAGAAATAGCCGCACAGGGGCTCAGCAGGGAGCGGGGGCAGTAGTCACCAGTGCGGAGCTTGGGGGGTAAAAACACACTCGGCGGCGTGGCATTCTTTGCTAAGCACCGGAGGAGCCGAATTGGGTAATTAAATCGTGGGCAGAAAATGAAAAGTGGCCAGCAGGGGGGTCGCTTTTCGTTTTATTCGGGGGCCGGCCTCGAATAAAAATCCCTGTCCCCGATCTCCCGGCCCAGGGGCCGCTGCCGTGGGCTTGAGCACCACCCCTTCAGCGCAGGGTTCTGCGGGAGCAGAGAGCGGCCTCCCCGCTCCGCAGACAGTGTCTGACCCGGGTCTGGGTCCCACACTGCGGGGGCCGCCGGGTTCCCCCCAGCGCTGAGGGCCCGCCGCGGCCCCATGCGCCTCACCGGGACGTCGCGATGATGGGATGTCATCGCGACGCTGCTCTCCTCGGGCGCACAGCGCGCATAGGCCCTGCGCCCAGGGGCGCCGGAGGACCGGGCTGAAGAGGACAGAGGGTCCCGCCGGGGGGGTTTAAGGGATTTTAGAAGTTGTTATTTTTAAAGCTTTACCCCTCAGTGCCCCCATATACGCCTGTGCCCCTAAATGCCTGCCTTGCCCCCAAACCCCTCCCTTTGGGGCCCCCATATCCCTGCCTGTAGCCCCCCATATCCCTGCCTGTGGCCCCCATATCCCGCCTGGGGCCCCCAATCCCTGCCTGGGGCCCCCATATTTGCCTTGGCCCCCATATCCCTGCCTGTGGCCCCCATTTTTACTGCCTGTGCCCCTATTCTGCCTGTGGCCCCCATAAAACCCTCCTGTGCCCCTATAAGCCTCCCTGTGGCCCCCATACTCCTTTTCCCCCCAATACTGCCTGTGGCCCCCTTTCCCGCCGTGGCCCCCATACGCTGCCTGTGCCCCCATAGCTGCCTGTCCCCCTAAAATTCCTGCTGTGCCCCCCATATACTGCCTTGGCCCCATATCCCTGCCTGTGCCCCCATATCGCCTTTGGGGCCCCCATATACTCCCATCCCCTAATTCTGCCCAGTCCCCCTATATAACTTCTGTCCCCCTTTTAAATACGCCTCATGCCCCCATATACCCCTGTGGCCCCAATACTGCCTGTGCCCCCCTATAAACGCCTGGGGCCCCAATTACCGCCAGTGGCCCCATATACCTGCCTGGGGCCCCATATACTCTTCAGGCCCCTATATACCTAACTGAGGGGACTGCATACCAAATTAAGGAGTTCGGGAAATGTGGGATTCAAATTTTTGTGTCCAAATCCTCAGGGACGATATTTGGGCCGGGGGCAATCACATGAAGGTGAAACCCATGGGGAAAAAGGGAAGGTGAACGACGCTGATTAGAAAAAACGTCTCCTGTGAGTCACTAAAAAGAACTGCAGGTAACACTTATATGTCGCAGAGCGTCTAAACAACTAGTAACAAACCCCTTAGGGGCACATATGGCAGTGGTAATGTTTCAAACCTGTTACACTGATGTCACATGTGGGGGGCTGGCAGGATTATTTGATCCTTATTAGTAATAGTTTTTGGGCTTGGTTTTTTTAGGGGGGTTTTAGAACAATCACTTGTCCGGTAGATTTGATCCATGTACGGTTTTTTTTATTGTTTTGGGGACTGTTTTTAGGGGGATTCATAGAAGGGAGAAAGTTCTGAAAAAGTAAAAATTTCATTGGTGATTTTCTGTAATTACGCGGGGGGATGGACGGGAACTGTGTGGGATTCAAAAATTAGTGACAGGAACCAAGTTTTTTTCCCGTAAAAAAAAAAATCCCAGTTCACAAAGAGGCATAAAAATTCTGTAACCCACCCTACCCAAAAAACACAAAGGGCCCAGCCCCGGATTTTTTAGACCCACAAGCCCCGGGGGCCCAAAGGAGCTAACTTTGGGCACCAGGGCCCCCCTGCTAAACACTGAGCATCACCATCCGGTGGCCTGGGAGAAACGGGCTCGATTGGTGGCCATCCTGCCGCCACAGCAACAGCACAGCAGCGCCCAGTGGCACCATGCCTTTTCAGCCATAAAGGGCTCCACCACCTCCAAAAGGGGAGCTGTTTTCTCTTTGACATCATCTCCCTCCAGATCCCCTGCTCCTCGCTACTCATGGCGCCAGCATCGTTCAGCAGGGGATTTCAAAGAGATAAATATGCGTCCAACCCCCAAGGGGCAGCACTGACCCTGCTCCTGTCAATTGTTGGTACGCAGTCCCTCCCTTTTTCCCAAATGGTGGACTCGCACCTTCAAGAACTAATGGCTTGGGAGCCGAGATGGAGAGTTCCAAGCCATAATTTATT
Organism: Phyllomedusa bahiana; assembly: GCA_025379985.1. Taxonomy (NCBI): domain Eukaryota; kingdom Metazoa; phylum Chordata; class Amphibia; order Anura; family Hylidae; genus Phyllomedusa; species Phyllomedusa bahiana. The sequence continues at coordinate 865 of JAODAL010016193.1, read as the reverse complement.
TTCCAAAAGGCAGACCAGCACTCATAAATATGTAAACAAAAAGTGGGGCCGTCCTTGACCTTCGGTTTGTTCCAATTTTTTTTCCAAAGGGGCACGGCAGCGCGGACCCTGGACTGTAAACGGTTTTAGGGGATACAGCCTTTACGGGCCCCCTGGGGAATGTGCATCCTGCCCAGGCACCCCAACAACTTGGACAGGAACGCCCCTTTTTCCTCCACGTTTTCAAACTGCTGCGTTGCGCCAATGTCCACCTTTCCTCCTCCACCACCACCACCATCTCAGCCCCCAAGTACGCTCCATCATACCACAGTGTAGGGGACAGCGTGTCACGCAGTTTTACACCTGGCTTCCTCGGCGAACAAAGTCACACAGGGGAGGGAAATCTCCGCGTCATGCAGCAAGAAACGATGTGGGGGCTTTTTCCCGCCAACTGCAAATTGGGAAACCCTGGTGACGGGCAATGGGGGGAACATGGTGTCCCAGCTGCAAACCAAAAGGGGGGTTTCCCTGCGCCCTGCATGGCCACTGTTCAATCTTTTTTGAAAAGGTTCCTGAAATCTTCCACAGATCTTTAAAAAAATTCGAAAATGGCCAGGGAAAAAGTGCATGCACTTTATCCTTTTCCAAAAAGCCAGAACACCCTCCTCGAGTTTAGCGGCAGAAAGGCCTCCCTCAACACACTCTGATATGCGATGTTTCCCCCCGTTGGAAAAATTTCCCGCCTGCACATGTTTGGGCCCGGGAAAAAAGAAAGGCCATTAACGATTTTTGATGATCCAGGCGGACAGGAGTACTCCCCTGTTTAACTTTTAATGCAGCTCATGCGTGACACCTGTATTTTTTTGAGGCCATTCCCCCCCATTTT